>BMAW01079365.1:227310-262946 GCA_019974015.1 Nephila pilipes | reverse complement strand
TTGCTTTAAATTTTTCACGACGGTCATGCAATTACAATTCCAAGTCCTTTTTACTATCAGTATAATGTATCAAATTAGTAATTAATTAGTAATTAATAATTAATTAATTCAAATTAGTAATTAGTACTTAGTCATTAGTAATTAGCTTAATAATTAGTAATTAATTAATTCATGGAATAAGGATTTTGATACATAATTCCTTTTTAAAAAACACCATAAAATTACGTATAACTGTTTTTTTAATTGTTTTTTGTAACGTCTGATAGAATAAAATAATTGCAAAGCTGTAAATAACACTATTAGAACCAAACACACGCACTGAATTGTGAAAAAAAGAATTCGAGGAAATTAAGAAAAATATAACTCAAAAATATTAAAATTTACTGTAGTGAGAATTATAAAACATTAAAATATTTTGAAAATAATTAAAATTTTAAATAATTATTTATTTGAAGATGAAGTTTTTTTTTTTTCCTTTTTGGAATGCACATTTTACGTGTGCCCATGGTGAACATTTATTCATGTTAAAACAATTAATTTTTCTTAAGCGAATGAATATAGTCGAAACAGTGACGTGATGAATTTTCAGTTTGGTCAGAAACCGAAATACTGCGCTCAAGTTGATGTGCAACGAAACAAAGAAAAAGTGATTATAAAATTCGGGCATTACCCGTAACTCCAGAATACAAAGTAAACAAGCTATGAATTAGACCAAGTCCCTCACACTATGTAGCCATGCGCCGACCGTTTTCTGATTACTGCAGTATTAGAATTTTAAAAAAAAATGGGGAAATTCGTGCTAGAACAAAAAAAAAAAATCGTGTAAAAAAGTATATTGGTGAATCATGTTATTTCAAAATCGTGTAAAAAAGAGTTACACACACACACACACACACATATATATATATATATATATATATATATATATATATATGAAAGGGGGTATCGAACAGCTCTTTAAGTCCTTTTCCATTTACCGGGCAGGTTGAGATTAAAATCTTAGGCCCACCTCAAAGAATGACCTTCTTGATGTTTTACATAAAGCCTTTCATTTTCTTAAATTTTCTAAAACATTGAAATTAAAAAAGGAACATTTTCAACATTATTAAAAACATAGCCATTTTGGAGCACTTAGTTTTAGACGAGAGACCGCTATTCATTAAAATTAGTTTCCGAGAGTAAATGATTCTGTTATTATAAGACAAGTGGAAGTGTTTGTGAGATTTCCCGATGCCAAAACAACACGGAACACGACAATTAACCTCTCCGTCCGCCCGATTAAGGAGTGCGGTAATGACGGGGGCAGATGACAGGCCGGAAGCCCTTCGCCCAAATGGTTTAATTTTCCGGCTCAATCAAAATAATGACGGTGCTCTCCAAATTTCTCCGGCGATAATGACTCTCATCCCTGACTAATGGACGGAGGACGGAAGGAGCTAGGAATAAGAAAAAAGGCAGACGGGAGTCTAGACTTCGGTGGTCCGCAGATATTACAACAGGTTCAACAACTGAGTGTGGCCATTTTTTTTCACACCACAAATAAAAGAAATTCTGAACTTTTAAAGACGTCCGGTGATCTTTTATCAACTCTTCATCTTATTTTTTCTAGGGATGGAGGAAGAGAAGAGTCAGATAGACTCGAAAACAATTCACGCAAATTGGTATTCCAACCCTGTGTTAGATTTTTTAATTGAAATATATGCAGTCGAGCTCCAAGACTTCTTTTTATGAACCGAATTTTTGACTTTATTATTTATTTATTTGGACTGCTAAAGATTTAAAATGGAAAAAAAATAATTTAATGAAATGTATTATTTTCTGAAAACATTTTTTACAAAAAGTCATGATTTTTTTTTTTTTTTTTTTTTTTGCATTCAGCTGAGTCCCTGAATGATAAATTTAATAATTAACTTCGCACTTAGTAGCAACTTGAGGGTTATTGGCGACGGAGCTCGTAATTTTGTGTCATGATCAAATGACGATAGCGACATCTCAACCTACTCTCAAATAGGGGTGAATTTTTTTTTATTTGTTCTGCTCAGTAAAATATCAATATTTTTTTAAAAATATATTTCTCTTAGCTCAACAGAATTTCCTCTACGTATCACCATCCTTATTGGTTGACTTACTGTTCATTAACGTTGATTTAGATGCAAAACTATGACTATTTACGACGAGCATTGTAATTTTGAGCCTCGGTCAAGTGACGAGGGCGACTCCTGAGAATGTTTCCATCGTAAATTCAAATAACAGCGTATTTAAAATGATTTCGCTCGATTTAGATAATAAGAGCGTACCTTTTGATTTAGAAGTAGCCTTCTATCAATGAACATTTTAATTTTGATATTTGAATCTTATAGACGGATGATAATTTTTTTTCTCAAGCGGACAAAAATTGCGATTATAATAGTGGCTCAAAAAATATCCGAGCTAGGAATGGAAAATTGAATACACACAATTCTGTTTTTACACGATTTTGATTTATCACGAATAAGAAAAGAAAATCAATTCTCTTTTTACATGACTTATTACTCACCCAAGGGGCTATTGTTTTAGGTGAGGTATTTCAGCGTACCAGATCACTTTTTAATTTCTTATCGTTTGCTTCAATTTTAATTATATTTTGCTTAAACATATTCAGTTTAATAATTTATTGTTTGCTTTAATTTTAATTACATGTATCTGATACAATATTCAATTTAATAATTTATCATTTGCTTTATTTTTAATTACATTTAGCTTAAATATATTTAATTTAATAATTTATCATTTCCTTTAATTTTAATATCAGAAAAGTTTGCTATTGTCCATTTCTCGATATTTCATCGTTTACTTTAATTCTTCGATTTAAATGAGTAATTTAAAAATAATTATTAGAAATAGTGCATCTTGGGTAGCTAAATCCGTTCTTTGCAAAATTTTGCATAGAACTTTTTAATTTTTAAATTGGTAATATAAAGAACAGTTCCAAACTAGTTTTATTTCGATTTAATACGATCGATCCAAATTCTAAGATTAAAATTTTGTTTTAACTTTATTTTTATAATTGCAACATGAAGATGAAGAATGTAATGTGATTTCCATTTGTGAAATTCTCGGAACCTTATAACTTCAACAGGGAATTTTATCTGCTTTTTCTCCATTTTGAATTTGTGTTCAAAGTGAAAACATCTGAGACATTTTATTTGACTGAAACGTTTCAGGCATATCAAAACGAATCTCAGAAAGAAAAAAAATTATTTAAACAAATGGTTCTCCCTCCACACGATGAAGGACAAGAACGCCTTCGGCAAACAAGTCAACAATTAAATCTTTATTATTTTTTTTTTAATCTTATCTACGTTTTGCTCACATGTACAACGAAGGGTGGGACAAACATACTCGTATTTATCAGTTTTGCGTAAAAGTCAATAAATAGTAAGTAATAGTTATAAAACTTTTGTTTTATTAATTATAACTGGAATATCTCTAATGCTTTATCAATATAACTGGAATATCTCTAATGTTTTATTAATATAACTGGAATATCTATCTAATTATTACTTTAATATCTCTGGAATATCTTATAATAACATAATGGCACATAATTCACCTTTAACAAAAGCGAAAAGATGTTGCACTATTTTAGTTGATTTCTTATGATTGATTTCTTCTTTTAGTTTTCAATAGATGCAATGTATTTTTTACACGTATTCTTCGGAAATGTACCTATCGTATAAAAACAGAATTAGGTGTATTAGGAAAGCAAAATTGGAAAAGGGTCACTCGCTGTAATACTGTCCAGTGCTCGCTTTTCTCTCCCCCTCTAAAAAATGCATGAGTAGGATACTTTTTGCGCCCAAAGAAATCATCGCAATTACTTCCCGGTAATAATTTGCAGAGGCTATGGAACCAAATGGTTTCCGAATCAAACTAATATATGAATCACTGTCAAATTTGTTTGTGTTCAATTTAACAGATAGAAGCCACAAATGTGTAACGTGCTTCCTTTTTTATTGAATTCTATCTCACTCTTTCAGTCTAATTAAATAATCAATAATTATAAAACTCTAAATGAAGATATGTAAGAACCGGAGTAAACAATTTATTAGCTATCAAATAATATACGAAGTCACTCTCTCGAATCCTTCTTAACCCGGTCAGTTATAGTTTATAATGTCATATACAGTCTTAGCTTACCACAAGACTCGTTCTGATTCAAGCACTTCTCGATCATAGCAGATTCGAATCTCAGTACTTTAATTAGGAGTCGCTTCAATGCAAAAGATTAATCACGATGCCTCAATCCAATTTACTAACTACTATCTACCTTTCGCGTTATCCTCTATTTTCCATTCCTTTTCTTTCAATTCTATATTTCACTTATATACTACTATCCCTCTAATTCAATTCTATTATAGTTCATATCTTCATTTAATTTACCTAATCACTTTTCATTTTGGGTTGGAAGAAATAGTAATTTTATGCGACTCTAATTACCAAAAGGTTCCCGATGTTAGCGAAGAGAAAATCGCGAGTAGCCCAATTTTCCAAAGATAACACCAACTTGACTTTGCAATGCCAACTGTCTTCAAAAACAGGTACTTTTTGAGCCCCCTTATACACCTTCTTGATTTACGACCTATCCGACTCACGAACAGAAAAATTGAGTAAGAACGTAATTTTATTGTGTATTTTGTTTTTCAAAGTGTATTTTTATTGACAGTATGTACAATAGGATACATGCCTATTTTTCATATTATAAATAATAATTACCCGTATATAGATTGAATTTTTTCGTTTTATGTGCAATTTAATAGGTTATTACTATTGGAATGAAAACAGTGTAGAAAAATATAAAACTGATTTATAACATTGTAGTGGGAATGGAATTCGTACTCAAGTCGAAAAACCCTGTTTCGTAAATTAAAAGGCAATTATTTTTACGGAGAAGTTATAAAAATAACACTGAGCCAGAAAGCTATTAAAGGAAGATCTTTAAAATAGTTTTTAGAAAACTATCACAATATAACTCAATGAGTTTCTCTTTTTCCAATAAAGTTAGAAAGGTCTTTAAACTTACATCTCCTTGAAAAGGATTACGTATCCAGTCGTTTGATAAGGATATATTTTGTTAATTTGGAAAGTAGTCGTCGAAAGTTAATATAAGGGGTTTTTCTGATAAAAAGCTGATGAGAGAACAAAAACATTTGAACTCGTTCATCCGCAGACATTAAATTCAAAAGTTGTTTTTTTTTAAGATGGTTTTAATTTTATCACGCACATTGAAAATTGTGACACCTGCAACTTGTAATAACACATTTAATTCATTTTTTTCACAAAAGATGTCAGATAAGTATGCAAGCCTTTTTAGCCAAAAAAATATCGAATATACAAGAGGATAAATGAAATGAGTGATCAGTAAAAAAATTTTGAACAGACTTTAATACAAATGAGTGTGTCAAACCTTTACCACAGGAAAGCGTTCTAACTTCTATGTGAAGCAGGAAAAAAACGTCAAGGCTTTCAAGTCCTCACGAAGTGCATTGAATGGACTGTAGTTTATGGCACGCGATTTTATAAAATTTACGTGTAGATAACTCTTGAGGAACACGCTTACATGCCGATGTTTCTTTATGAATGCAGCAACGAGTTTATTCAATTTTCTCGTTGAATTTCTTTATCCTCACCGCAAGACAATACTGCATTCCTGTTATTGAATTTTTGCATCATCTGACCATACTCCCACTCAAAATATTCAGTTTATTCTATTTTTTCTTTCAAAATAATAATTGACCGTATCAAAAATTGTTTCTCCAGTTGAACAGGGATTCAAAGGTTTGAAAAGAGTAATGAATTCTTGAATAATTCTTGAATGGGATTCTTAAAATATATATCTTATGTAGACAAGCTGTACTGAAGCACTTGCTATAAAGGTCGTCTACGAAGCACGGCACTGTTTGATAAAAGAATCAGGTCAAATTTATTTCCTGCCTTTTCTCGAAGCATGCACTTTAAGATATCTTTTGCACATGTCAAATTAAATTTTCTGCCATTGTATGTGGCTGGCTAGATCTTGCAATTCTATATCGTACTTGAAATGAGGCCTCAAATGCCATTTTACTAAATTTAGTGTATCATATTTTGTTTCGAACTGTCTATGAAGAAGTGATGGTTTCAAACTGCTTTTGGGAAGAACTTCGTTACAGATTACTGAAAGTAGTTAAGGATCTGACTCTTCCCCAGTGAAACAAAAGCACATTAGTAAATAATCGCTGTCATATTTTAGCTTTTTCCTTTTCTTCTTATCTTGTTCACGAATTCTTTCTTTGTTTGTAGACAAATGAGATAGTAGCTCACTACAGCTTTCAGTATTACACCTTGCAATGTTTCGAAATAAAGGCACTGAAGTTGAAGAATGAACAAATAACTAAGTGCTACTATTTTATTAGACTCCATCATATGATCCATTTTAAACTTTCTCTCCGTAATGAAAATTGCGGTATAAAAACTATTAAAGGTTATTTACATGAAAATAACTTCACTAAACATACCTAACGCAGCAAACTATTAATCGCGAAATAATTCACACGATGTTTACAAGTATCTGTTCGGACGCGCTTTTCCAGTTGAGAAAAATATCTACCTGAGGAAATTGATCTTGTGCTTCCTGTCTTGTATCCAATCAGGAACAGGCGTCACTTGAAGGACAGACTGTCAAAGTTGTGAAAAATCACTGTACGAAAAACCCCTCTCAACTCCTTTTTTAGTAGCCTACGCAATCTCGGTGTTCGTGGACGGATAACGTGTTTCTCAATATTTGTCTTATTAAAGATAACTGTTATTTATGTTTTTTCTTTTATTATTTCCAAATAATTAATAATGCAATTAATATATGTGTATGTAAATTTATTTATTATTCATTTTTCGAGTTTTTTTTTTTTTTTTTTCTTCACATTAGCGGTTTAAGATACCACCATTGTAATACTATTTTTCGAACTCCTTTTATACACCTTACGAAACCCTCAGGGTTCATGAACCACCGGTTGGGAAACAGTGATTTATACTGAATAAGCAAATATAGCAGTCTGTGAAGACTGCAACAGTTGTCCTTTATTATTTATTCGGCTCTTGTGCCATGTCTCAATGTGATATTTTATTCAAAAGCTACCAAACTCCGATTGAAGACACGCGAGAGCAAAATAGGTTCTTTATTTATTATCACTGTATAACTAAGGTCACTCTCTCTGGAATCCAACCTAACTCACAATCTTAATTTATGATTTAAATATAAGAAATCTATCTTACCAGTTCCCTCGTACTCGAATTCCACAACCCTCTCCAACAGTAACTACAAATCTTAATATTTTTAGTGGAACTCCCTTCAATCCACAAAACGAACTGAAGAGTTTCAATCTGAATAACAATTCTCTGGCAGCAAGTCCTTATCCTCTATCTCTCTTTATATTCCATTTCTTTTATATCGTTTATATATCATTATATCTGAATGACTTCCTTTCCTTTCTATCTTCCCTTGATTTACTTAATCATGTTTTATTTTGATTGGGAAGAAATTGTAACTTTATGCAGTTCAAATCGATAAAAGTCCCCGAGGTTAACGAAGAGAAAGTCGCGATTATCCTAACGCCATAAGACATTTTGTGCAATTATGAATTTATCATCACCATCTGCAAGATTTTAAAGTTCCAATAATGCACTCTTGTATAGCCTAACAACAAACAATATATTTATTAATATTTTCACAAAATGAGTTTTTATGTAAGTATGTTAAGCTTAGGTACATTTTCTTTCAAGTGTATTTTATATATTGTATACATTTTAAAATACAAATATTTCCTATACAAGAAATTTAAGTAAAAACATTAGAAGATCGTGAAAGGCAAGTGCAGTGATTCAAAAGGCTGCTAAACAGCCTAAAGTTTAAGACTCGAAACAAATTAATTGATAAAATTATGTGTAGAGCTATGTTATTAATTATAATTGAATTGATTGTTATATTGCAAATTATATTGAAAAATATCTTCATTTATTCTTTCTCCAAATATGTTCTTTTTTATGATTCTAATACTTTTCCCTCCAAATTTACTTTATCCAAGAAGCTAATATTTTGCACATAGTGAAATGTGAGGCTATTTTCGAACTTTTTTCTAAAAAATCCCCACACATTTCAGGCGTGACAAAATATTTGTAAAACAATTATGGAAAACTTGAATCATAAAAGTAAAAAAAATGTTAAACTTTATTACGTTTTATTTTTGAAACTTTCATTAAGTCCAGTGTATAGAATATATACTTTGAAGTTCTCTGTAAATTTTTAAAGTTATAAATGCAGTACATTATATGAAAAATGTTTATAAAGGACGCAAATGACTTATTGCGAGCACAGCTTGATTATTAGTTAATTTCTCATACATAACTATGTTTATAAATGTATGATTTCCTTTATATACACATTCACATACATATACAGATATCCTAACGTCGAAACATAACTCCATTCCTTTTCATTTAAAAAGTAAGGGTAATTTAAATATAGCTTAAAGTCAGTTCATTTTCATGTGTCTCAGTTACTTTAAAATATTAAGTAACTTTGAGGTCTCAATTAGTATATCCAATCATTCCATTTGTCGTGGAAAGCATTCCAATTAACAATTTCGATTCAGAATACTAATAACACAGATTTTATTCACATCACATTTGAGAATACTTTTTTATTTGTCTCGAAATAAAATAAGAAATCTCATAACGAAATGGTAATTCATGAACTCATTGTAATTCACAAAAGTTATACTTCGATAAAGCTCGAGATAGGGGAAATTAATACATAATTAATACGTGCAAACTATACAAAGCTGTAATATTCATCGCTAAACTACTCGCAGAAACTCAAAACTTTAATGTATTAGGTATGCAATCGCTTACAAAATTGTTAGTCAAATTTTCTTAGTAAGCCAACGAGTTCGAAAAAATACTTAATTTCTTCATCCGACACAGAATTAAAAGGGTTCATTACCCTAACAACACGCTTACAAACATTACTAATTTGATTTACTTCGAGGAAAGTAGAACTCATTTTCAATCACATCAGTAAGAAAAAATGATGCAATAGGCCAGAAGGTTATTTGTAGCACATGATGCAATTAGGCGACTTTTGGCGAATTCCTGGAAATTATCTCAATCCTAATCTGATTCATTCTGTACACGGAGATGAAATTCTAACCCATCAGCATGTGGGCGAATCTCACTGAATAATCTCGGAAATGTTCTCAAAGGAATCATTCAGATCGTTCTCAACATGTTTCTTTGAATTTGTACAGAGACAGTAGGCTGATATACACTTTTTAAAAATAATTATCTGTTGCATTCCTGATGACTTTACGAAAAAAAGCTTCCTATAGGGTTTTTTAATGACGTTGAGAGAAATATTCATTGTACCTTTTTTGATTGATTGTTTTATTAATATCACAATGAAAAGCAACACGGGATAGGTGAAGTAATAATGAACCTCGGTCAAGTGATGTGTGAGTACGATACCTGAACTAGTACCACCCTCTCCAAATTTCCACAACACACCAATGGTAGGACTTGAGAATATTTTACGTACATCATCCCTGCTGGTCGTTAAAGACATTGTAAATTGCATTCACGACTCGATGGAAATAACGCGAGCCACGAGTTAGCAATCATGACCGCTAGAATATCGTAGATACATACAAGGTGTGGATATGAAATAACGAGAATAACGCTGTAAAACATTTTATTTTAATGCCATATATATTTACTGTTTATCACCTTCATTGTATACCTCTCCTCTATTCCTACAACGCTGTATCCAAATCTTCCATTGTTCGAAACAGGGCTTGAATTCTTCTGTCAGATCCTTCAGGACGCATGCCGCTTTCACTTTCACAACTTCAACGACTCAAATATTGTTCTCTTTAATACAGATTTCATCTTAAGAAACAGATAAAAGTCGCATGGCATAGGATCCTGTGAATAAGGCAGATGGTTTAACACTGGAATGCAGTATTTGGCTAGACACTTCTTGACAGACAATATGGAAAAATTTGCCGTACGGATTCTTTGTCAATTCCTACACTCTCAGCAATATCACCAATCTGACCAATACGATCAGATCGAACCAAATTATCAAATTTAGGGTGTGAATAATCTTTAATGTCTTTTCAGTCTTTTTGAAAAAACTTGAACCTCTCAAAAACACGTGCAAGCGATGAACGTTCATAGCCATACATTGCTTTCAATAAATTAAAAGAACCAGTAGAGGTTTTTCCGACGTTTCATGTGAAAATTTACAATTAGTTGCTCACTTATCATTTTTCGGCGGTACAAAAAATAATCCTAATGCGAACGAAGGTTAAGTGTATACAGGTTCGTTTACAGAAACAAGAGGCACTGCATTCGAAAGAGAAGGCGTCAGTCTAAACAGCTGTTAGTCGTTGGCGTTTGGTGCATGCGTACTTCTTCTGTAGCAGCGCCACTCCTGTTATTTAATAACCACATCTCTTACTTCTTAAATCAGTAACGATCATGCTTATTTTTCTTATCGTAGAAAAGCTTGTCACATTTTGTTTTAACTATTATTATTCAATGTTAATATTTCTTTTGTGCTGCGGTTCTTAACAGTGCAATTTAAATTACTGATCAATGTTTGAGCACAACTTTGTAGTTGTTAAGATGGCGAAATAATTTGTCGAATACTTATAATTGTCTGCTCAGGCAAAGAGTGTGCGTAAATACATTAAATTTTTGTTTTAATCGTTTAAATATTCATCTAGAACGTCTTTAGTGGAATCAGGACTCGAACTTACGACTCGGGGGAAACATCGCTAGCCACGAACTCGGTTACTGTGGCAGGTTAACAACCCTAAAGTAAAGATCAACCATGAAATGAAGACCAATCGTGTTTAGTTGCTTCATATCCTCTAAAACTCAATGAATCAATCACTGGCCATTAATGCTGCGGAGAAAAGTAAACTGCATCTCCATACTTATGTTATTGTTTACAAACGTCGCACTGAGCAGCACGAGAGCTATTGGCAACGGACCTCGTAATTTTGAGCGACGGTCAAGTGACGAGGACGACACCGGAGCTTGCATCTCGATCTCAAATTTCCATTTCCCGCCATTGGGAGGACTTGAGTTATTGACGAAATTTAACATGCATTAGCCCTTCTCATGACGGATCTTAAGTGGTATCAGGGCTCGAACCCCCGACTCGACGAAAACAACACCAGCCGCGAGTCCGTGACCGTTATGCTACCGCAGCCACATCCCCATACTTGTATTGAAGATTAACGTATAAGTAAAGGAACACATTTGCAGTACAGTTATAGGACGCAGTTCTCACAATTTTTACCTTCTTTTCTTATGACGAATGTTACTTTTATTTGGAGGAATCCAATAGTTTGTTCAAAATGTCACAAATTTTAAAAAAGTATTGAAATAAAATGGCTGCATTAAATTCTTTTAAACTTGACATGATGGGAAAATATTTTTTTGAAGAATATTACAACTATCTCTGATTTTCAATTGTCGAAATAGTAATGGATTTCATATTTCGTTTGAAATCTTCTTAAAAATAGTCAATTTACTCAAATTAACTGTTATGCAATAATTATCTTTTTCGTAATTTTTCTGAATTCAAAAAATGTAGTGTACATACATAACTGGGGAATGAGTTACTTTTTTTGAATTTTACGTTGTACTCTTATATACCTTTTACCCTTGACTGAATTAAATTCAAAATTAAAAAGGTTTTAAAAATATTCACGTTTTTTTTTCTGAAATTTTCTATCGTAACTTCTCTCTCTTTGATTGCACGAACGTGTTAAGATTTCTCGCTCTCTTCTAGATTATGTCTTTCGAATCAAGTGCTTAGACATCTGGATCAAAGAGAGCCTTAATTTGATACTAAACAATCAATGTTTGTCTCCTTGCGTGTAAGAAAATTATTGAGACACTTGAACACTACTTCTATCCGAAGTCAAAACACTCTCTAAAAGGTACCGGTAGACAAACATTTCTACTTAATCATTTTTAAAAATAAAAAAAAAGCTTTAGGAATTTGGGCTCTCAGGCATTTAACGTGGCTTATTATGTAAATATTTTGTTGAAACGTTTCTTCTTGAATCATAACTTATGCTACATAGAAGGGGGCCATAGAGGGGCTTTCAAACCGCATGCGGCTCTTTCAAGCGAATGGTGTGACTCTTATGAAAATAAAATGAATGTATGAAATACGGTAAACTCTAAAACTATTCAATGTCCTGATTCTGCGCAAATGTTATGAGTAAATCGTCAGCTTCATTCAAAGTTTTTATTATTACTTTTTTTTTATTTTTGAAAGCTCATTTCGTAAGAATACGAATGGAAACAATAAAAATCGTCTGCAAGAACTAATTCTTTGATTTTAATGAATTCTGAAATGTACCTGGACATAATTCAAAGTTTTATTGCTTCACTTGAAATACAGGATAGATACTACTGGTTTCAACAAGACAAGGCCACTCCACACAAGTCAAACCTAACAATGGAAGTGCTTAAAGAATTATTTGATGACCGTTTAATTTCACTAGAGCTCTGACCACCAAGATCACCAGTTAGACTTTTTTAGTTAGACATTTTTTTAGTTAGACCAGTTAGACATTGCCCCGTTAGATTTTTTATGGGTTTTATCTCAAAGGTAGGATTTTCCAGAGAGGTCCTGCGAACATCGATGAATCATAACTGAAGACATCTCGTCAATAACACCAACTATATTGCGAAGTGTGCAAAAAATTGGTTCGACGTGTTAATGTTTGCATTCAAAATGGTGGCAAACATTTTCAACATTTGCTGTAACGAATGATAATGTAAAAAATTGAATTAAATTATGTTTTTCAAAAACAAAATTATCACAAGATTAAGTAACATTGTGTGTCTCCATTTCTGTTTTACCTCACAAATAAAGTTGCAACAGTCTAACAGTATTGGAAAGTGTCTCCCTCACTTAAACAAAGTTCAAACAATTGTACTTCAGTATTAGATTAGTTGCCACATCCTTCAGATTTAAGGGTAACAAGAAAAACCAACGGGTACTCTTTTAAACTTATCACCTGTATATTAACCTAAATAAATCACTATTTACCACAGTTGAATATGTTTAATATAATGGCTTGTACAGATATATGAGTAGGAGTGAATGATGGATATTATGTATAATAAGTGACAATTGTTTTTCTAATCTAAGGATAATAACCAGGTTGAATATATTTATGAATCCATTAAATTTTAACTATAAGAATTGGATAGGTAAAGTGCATACTCGATCACGGCAGGTTTATGCCATGATATATATATATATATATATATATATATATATATATATATATATATATATATATATTATGATTTCCCTTAAATAAAGTTCGAATTTCTCATTTTTCTCCTATTCTTTAGCTCACAGTAAAGAGTTTATTCTTATTTCCTGATACCATTACCAGTTAGCTTTCAATTTATGCAATCACGCGCTCTTAAAATCTGCAAAGTCAATTAATCCCACGCCTCGAAGATATAGGGATAATCTCCACAAGACTTTTAGCCTGCAGCTTTAAGTCCGTGAAAAATCCCGAATAATCTGAAGAAAATCCCTGCATATAAATTCTAAGAAAGGTAAATATCTCTGTCGATTTTGCTTTGGCTCTGATGGAAGAAACTGGTGATTGTAGTCTGCTCAAATGTGATTCACAAATACGAATGGATGGATGTTGCTGGCGTTGCATTCACCATCATGTAAAATTGTTTCTTCCTAATTCAAAATTAATGCATAGACTTTATCAGGAAGTGGTCTTATTATTTCAGCCAATTAATTTTAATGGAATGATTACTTATCCCTTACACGAGACTTATATATATATATATATATATATATATATATATATATATATATATATATATATATATATATATATATATATATAATATTTATTACATAAATAATGCACAATTTCTAAATTTAATAACAAAAAGGAATTAAAGTAAAACAATACTAAAACAATGAAATTATTTTATTGATGCACTAAGTTTGCCAATTATTGATGTTAAATTCTGGTTTCGATATTTGTCTAATTTTGAAGTCAAACGATACATAATGATGGTTTGACGACTTATTTTAAAAGTCTCTAAATTTATCTTCGCAATCGACAACTCGCTACTCTTTAAGCACTCCTGGCACTCATGAAAATAAGACGCGAAATTGTCAGCGAAATCGGTTGAGTAGTGCTTGAGTCTATAGAACACACACATACGAGCATTGTCTTTTAATTATATAAATTACAAAAGTAGAATAAAAAGTATGCAAAAAAAAACCATGTTTCGATTAAATTATCTTATTCATGTAACTTAAGAAAACATTAAACAGCAAGTTACTGATTATTTAGCGTTGCCTCAGAAGATGTCTTGGTCATCATCTGTAGGGTTATTACGACATAATTCGGCTGGTTTAATTGATAAAAAATTGGTTATAAGATATTACCGCTAAGCTATAATTTATAATTTAGCTCATAATAAGATTTTGAATACATTTTCATTTACCTTGCATATTTTCAAGAACATTCTATTGAGAAATCCTTTTCTGTAAGAAAAAAAAAGAATAGAGGTTGCTGATTTTCTTACTGAGTTTCGACCTCCCGATATTTATTTGCAACACAGTTCACTCACAGACACATCACAATCAGAATCCTCGAGATTATTTCTGTCATTGTATTTGATTCAATGCCATCTAATAATCCCTACTTAAATCAGTTTTCTCACATACATCTATGTGCTAAAAAATAATTCTCCTAATCAACGAAGGACCTACAACTATCGAGGCACTGGACAGAATCACCCTCACCCCCTTCATTGAAATAACTTCAGTATAAAATGCCAACACACACACACTCAGATATATATATATATATATATATATATATATATATATATATATATATTGGCGCAGCAGGCCATGGTTATTAGATCAGATTATTGTATTGTCATCGGGACTTCATATGTAAGCAATTTCAAGGCAATTGGACAAGTGGTAGAGGTTCGAAACAGAGTAGTAAGATTAAATCGAAACAAAAATGTTATGTTAATGTAAAGTTAAATAAAAGCTTGCTAAATATTTTATTGAAAATAAGAAAATAAATTTCACTTTTTGAATTTCGAAACAAACGCTTTTGACAGCGATTCACTGTTGTCGCGCAACAAATGCAATTAGTTTGTCCGTTTTCATTCACGAATAATTATCTAATTACCCTTGAACAACTCATAGACGAGGCGGTGCGCACGTGATATTTACTTTCTTAATTTTTATTTTTTGGTTATTTAGAAGAGTGATGCAGAATTAATACTGTTTATTATACGCCCAGGACAGTTACATGTGTACTTAAATATGCTAGTTGTTGTGAATTTATTTTGATTTGTTTTATACAATTCGTCGAAAAAATTGGAGGGTAAAGGTAAATGATTGTTTTATTTATTTTTAAGCTTTTCAATGGCTTTGTGGTTATACCCATGTATAACGTTATTTATTTGTTTCTATGTATTAAAATATAAGTAATTTAATTTTTGTAATGCATTTCATGATATTATTTTTTACTTATATAAGGGGGCTGTAAATTTAGGGTTCATACCACTTGATAGAAATCCATGCTACATCAATGCATATATATATATATATATATATATATTTGGGTGTGTAATACAAAATCCCTTTTTACATATAAATGCATATATTTGAAAAAAGAATCAAAGGCTCTTCTGAGGATGAGGGGAACGAGGTGATTCATAACCCACCCCGGTAACTCAGGAATTCCGCAAGGATCACATCTTGAGCCTGCCCTTTTCCGATGTTTCGTGAACGATAGACCAAGACATGACAACACAATTCTCTGCATGTTCGCAGATGACACAGCGATACTGGCAAAACAAAAATCATAAAGTCATCACACACTATATTAATAGAAATATTGCAAGCTTAGAAGACTAGTTCTCCAAAAGGAAAATTGCCCTGAATGTTTCCAAAACGGAGGCCTTCTTCTTCGCTAAAACATACACCACACCCAAACCAAAAATTTACATCGAAAACAAGAAAATCCCCTAGTCTCAATCAACCAAATATCTTGGTTCCGTTTTAAATAAACGACTCCCTTTTAAACACCACATCACACACATTCAAGAAAAATTCTGACTAGCTGTAAATAAACTAACTCACCTAATTCGTTGGAATTCTACATTATCTATTAAATAAAAGATACTTGTCTATACACAATATCTGCGACCTATCATATCCTACGCTTGTCCCATTTGGAACCAGTCCGATCAGATACATCACAATGAAAATGAAACTCTTCAAAATAACATTATCAGAATGATTGCACGGGCCAGATGGTTCGTGCGTAACGAAGATACCAGAGACTCTCTCAATATTTTAAAACTCCAACAATATAACAACTTAGTAACTGAAAAATTAAATAATAATATAACTAATAACCAAACCCCCTCCATCCAAGAAATGAAAAACTACACGCAAACCTATCGAGGTCTCACAATAATCACTTAAGACTCCCGTCTACCCGCCATTTTGATTTCGTCAACTTAATGTTAATCCTATAAGATTTTGACTTTAATTCTCATATCTTTACTATTCGACCTATTTGAATACAATAAAGTGCATCTGAAAGAGAAAAAAAAATAAAATAATAAATGCTTCTGTGGAATTACTTTTTTCCTTCGATTTTTAAAAATATTTCTATCCCTATTTTAATGATTCGTTTACTTGTTTTCTGGTCTTTAAAAAATATTTTTAAATATTTTTAAAATTCGGAAGAAAAAAGTAATTCCACAGAAGCATTAATTATTTTTTGCTCTTTCAGGTGAACTTCATTGCATTCAAATACATCAAATAGTAAAGATGTGAGAATTAAAGTCGAAATCCCATAGGATTAACATTAAGCTGACGAAATCAAAATGGCGGGTAGACGGGGGCCTTACTCACTTCTCTCCCTAACCATTCCAACAGCCAATGGGAAAGCTCTCTCTGTCTCGCAGAGTCAGAGGAAACTTTTCTCCCTACCGAAACTTAAACACAGTCACAACTTGAGTGGACGCTTCCTGATTGGACAAGCGCTATTCGCCCTGTACTCACTCCTCTGATCAATAAATCGCTCGTTTCACCCTGATTCCACAACTGAGTCTATTTTTATAAATTTTTTCACTTAATTCTTAAATTTTTTTTCAATTAAATGATTATTATAATTTTAACTGCTTCCTAAGTTAATTATTTTAAAATTTCTCAAGAAACTTTTTATTTCATATTATTTAAATTTAATGCAAGCATCCAAAATTTTTTATCATGGGCAAAATAGGAATACCATGTTAAATTCTGATAGGAGATTAAAGCCCACAGCGTGCTACATACTCCTCTAAGAACTCTCACTACTTACACCCCCCCCCGGCGAAATTCCCCATTATGACCCCCCACCAATATAAATTCCTTAATTTAAAAGAATTAGTAAGCCGCATTGTACCAAAACTATATTGTATGAGAACTTCTTTAAACTCTGCAGGGTTGTATTTAGTTCGATATTTCAGTAGCAGTAATTAGAAATACTTATACTTAAACCAGTCGAGAAACTTTTTTTGTCGAATTTTTCATGAACATAATCACTAAGGTCATTAATAACCATATGTTGATCGAACAAGGCTTGCTCTTTGCATTATTAATGATTTTTTCCTTATTTTATCTTTGAGCACAGCGACAGAATTAAATTATCATTAAATTTATCACGCGACTTCTCGTCGTTCCGAAAGTATGGCGAAATGGCAAAAGGTTGTAGTTAAACCTTACTTTGGTTTTTACTTTTTGTAAATCAAACAAAAAAATATTCTTAAAAGTCATTTTATATTATATACTCAATACAATTGTCTGTTTTCTTTTTAACAAATGCAATCTTAGAATTACATCTCGAAGAAATCTGGAATGCAATTAGAAAAATGGGCGACACATTAAAATGTATCGAATAAACAAAACTGTGACTGTACCTGAGGATGAGGGCCATTAGAACACCTATGGGAAGTTTCTAAGAGGATCTATAGATGACAATTTTAAAAATTCTCGTACGTGTTTTAGTTAAAAAATATTAGATTTTTAGATGAGTTTAAAGAGTTTTTCTTAATACGAGTATACGTACATCAAATAGATGCTGATTAAAAAGAAATGAGTATAAGGTTTGGTACGGCATCGTTGCAGTTATATATTATGAATGGTGACGAAATATATTTCAACGCATCACATACGATTAACATTTACTGGTATGTAAAATGAACTTAAATTATGAATGAATAAATGCATAAAATGCTGAAATAAGATTAAATTCATGTTTTTGCATAAGCGTAAATCGAATGCTATACATAGGGGTATCGTAAAATTTTAATTATTACTAAGAAGTAATCGAGATATCAGGATAAATTTATCCTGCATATTAATTTATCTTTATGTATATAACATTATAAATTACAACATGTTGATTTGGTCGGTTTCAAGAAGCCGTAGATTGCAGTAACCCTCAATCTGGAGATGATTAAGTTCACTCTGATGAATTCTGCAATAACGACTTTCGAAAGGTAAAGAAACGCAGATAGAACAATATTACTCTGAAAGGTGACTATGTACTAAAGTCTGAAGAATAATAAATAAAAATTAAGTTTAATAATAATTAAAAATTTACGATACCCCAGGATAATAACTAACTACTTCAATCTACGGCTTCTTGAAATCAAATAAATTAACACTAACAGCCTTTATTTATAACGTTATGTATATAAGAATCCATTAATCTGAGGGATAAATTTTATCTAGATATCTCTGTTACTTATAGTAAGAATTAAAACCTTACGATAACTCTATATACATGACTGACTTTAAGAACCAATAGAGTCATGACATTGACTTTAGGCTCCCGTAAACTGGCCATTTTGATTTCATGAACGTAATGTTAATCCTATGGATTTTCTACTTTTGCTCTCGAATATTTACTATTTGATCTAAAAAGCATCTGAAAGAGCAAAAAATAATGAATGCTTTTGCGGAATTATTTTTTCCCTCTAATTTTTAAAAATTATTTTTAAATGTTTTTTAAAGTCCAGAAAGCTCACAAACGAATAATTTAAATTGGTGTAAAAATATTTTTTAAGAATCGGAAGGAAAAAGTAATTCAGCAGAAGCAATCATTATTTTTTGCTCTTTCAGATGCTTTTTAAATCAAATATTCGAGATAAAAAGTAGAAAATCCATAGGATTAACATTACGTTCTTGAAATCAAAATGGCTGGTAGACGGGAGGCTTAAATAGACAGATCATGATATTGATTTAAAAAAGAATCTTCTCTGTTTTTCTGTTCTGTCATCCCTCTTTATGATAAGAAATAAATATAATAGGTTTGTTGCGTTTTACAATGATACATCCGAAGGGATAGAGACGATGGCATGTTGCGAATTCTCGTCTTCCTGATCTTTAAAAACAATCCTGATCCTTAAAAAACGACGAGATTGTAATGAAGTAATATCAGTACTCCTAAAATCCGCCACTTCATCTCTCCGACTCGCCAGTTTGGTTTTATTAACGTCGCACTAGAAGCAACACGGATGTTATTGGCGACGGACTTCGTAATTTTGAACCTCGGTCAAGTGATGAGGACGACACCTGAACTGGCACCTCCCTCTCCTAACTTCTACACCACAACAACGGGAGGACTTATGGCCCTGACAGATTTAACGTGCATCGCCCTCCAGTTACACGGTGGGTTTTTTTGTGGCATGAATGCTCGAACCCACCACTCAACGAAAACCGCCAGCCGCAAGTCCGATACCGAAACCACTAGGCTACCGCGGCCCTCCGACTCGCCAGAAATCCGACGTTTATACGCAGGAATATTATTACGCAGAAAATTATTTTATTCCTTCTACTTCAATGGTATCATCTAGGCTATGAATACAAAACAATACTTTTTTTTTTTTTTTTTTTTTGGTTTTTAGATATTTCATATGTTTAACGCTTTATTTTTGGGCACTGTATAGAACTTTACTCAATAAAACAAGGTTATTCACAATGATTTTCATACGATTTCATATATTTTCATAATTAAACGACCTAAAGTGATAAGTAATGCGTCAATTCATAGGGAAAGCATAGAAGTGTTTTTCACAAGTGTTCGATGCAATTTCCTTTAGTTACAAGTATAATGTCAATTCGATACGTAAATTCCTGGCGAACGAGTTGTAAAGTTTCAATAGCAATTGATTGTACAGGAGCAGAATTCATTTGTTAATGTTCACATTTATTTTTAGGTAATGGTGGCTCATACACTTTATATTTGCAAACTCCCAAATGAAGAAATCGAGTGTGGAAATATGGCGACTTAGGTGGCTAACTGTAACATCATCTGGGGCACTTCAACCGATCCAACTTGAGGTAGGTTTGCGTGAAAGCTTCTAAAACAGCTTTCGAGAAATAGTTTCACGAAGAACACACGAGGGCCACCTATTGTTCACAATATTAAACTTTCACGTTTTCCCTTAGTATATTACTTATAATTCTGCATCATTTAGATTTGAAATTATGAAATTTTGTAATCGGATGATTTCTTTTAAATTACTTTGTATATAGTTTTTACTGTTTGAATACTATATTATTACTGAATTTTCAGTAATTCAGTGTTTTCGATCATTTGGTGGTACTCTGGTCTGATATTTGTCGAATTACCGATAGAATACTGTACATGTACTGTAGTAAAGTTTTAGAGTGTTTATCATTTACATGGAGTGTCGTTATTTGAGAATTGTCATCCCTTTAGAATTATCTATTTGCGAAAGTCTGAGCAAAACGAATAATTAATTCTTTTGTTTTTAAAGGCCTCTGATTATGTTCAAAAAAAACATAAGAAAATTTTACGTGAAACTCCAAAACAGTTCGAAATAAGCCTTTTTATGTTTCTCGAATCAAACTCAAGTTGCATATTTAACAATTTTCATACAAACCCTGTTTCTCTCTCACATTTTTTTCTCTTCCTATTCTATTCATCCGTTATTAAAGGCCTGTTATTGGTAAAAATGGCAGCGACTGTTACATAATGTGAGAAATCTTAATGACAACAATTGACCTTATTCACCAACGGACGAAAGCCATTCAAACACCGCATCAGCAGGGAGCACTTAAATTCTTTCCGTCGCAAGAGATTGGCAGGAAGCGATTTATTTTCGAGAATACATAACGGGTTTTTCGTTGCAGACAGGGGCGTTGTCTTCTCTGGGGTCCGGGGCTCCGTTTCACTTCAAAAAACGAATCAGTGAAGAGAGTGGCGAAAAAGAACACGAATCAAAGGGGAAAAAAAGAATATTTGCTGGAAAGAAAGTAACATTAAAAAGAACGGCCGGGCGTTCACGAACAATCCCGTCTGGTGCAGTGCACTGACCGACGATAACGAGCCCTAGTAGAAGCTCTCACTTTGCCTGGAGGCAAACAATCCACCTTCCTCCCAAACAGAAAGATTCCTAGCCTCACTGTAAACGCGTCTTCATTGGAATAACTACTCACTTCATTTTATGCTGCACTGACACAGGTAAGCTTTTTCTTCTACCACTTTGAAATATTTACATTTTGTGCAGACGATTTCGAACGCGATGCGGATATCGTCTGCTGAAAACGATGCAAAGTAAAGTGAAATGAGCTTTATTCCTCGGAATGTTTCCCACTATGCTAAAAGAATTTTTTTTTTTTTTTTTTTTTTTTTAAGTTCTAACACTTTTTTTTTTTATTTGTGTTTAAGGAGCGGGAAACTGGTTTCTTATGTAAAAACTTGTTTTTTATACGAAATTATTTTGCTCTTTTTACAGTGAAGTCATAATAAAAAAGGAGAGAGAGAAAATATTTTCTAATTTTTTTGAGGACTATGATTTCATTGACTAATAATACAACTGTATATATTTTTTAGTCTTGAATATTTTTGCAGAGAAATATTTTTGTCTTTTGTCGGTATAACGGAATTTATCCAATACATTTGTGGGGGGGGGATGAAAGATATATTTTACTAAACATGATAAGATTGAATGACTCAATAGTTTGTTAATTTATCGTTTTAAAAAATATTTTTTTTATACTAACTATTATTGTAACGTTGCTATTTTAAAGTGTGATGTTTGGTATAGTAGCTTATATATACTTCCTCATTTCTTTTTTATATCTTATATTTCAAATACTCTTTTTATAATAATGAGCTTTTCTTAGTTTTGTATACATGCCGCTCAGTAGTTATAATAATATTCAAAAATTTCTTGTATATTTCCAATAAGTTGAATAATTCAACTTTTTCTGATTTTAAAACTTGAAATGAATTCTAAATTTATGAGCTCAATTTTTTTAATATCGTGCCGAAAAACTTAATGCAAGCATAGTTGATCGATTCATTTTAAGAAACAAATAAAGTGAAAAAGGCAGATGGCAACTGTCGACTACTTTATTTTGTCAACTTCATAGTTCTTTGATTAGTTTACTGTAATATTTGTATCCGAGAACAATAATTTGAAATAAACACAATAATAGTTCTGTCACTAGGAGGTGCAAATGGCAGTCGCCTCGTACACGAGAGGTGCATGATTAACTATTTACTATTAAATGTAATTAACTTCGGATTCTGAGGTAAATAAGTACACAAAACTCAGAACAGAATATTCAATTTGCAAAGAAACGTTCATTCATTATAAATAAATAAGCCAATGCGTCTGAAATCGAATTAATATGCCACAAACCGTTCTTGAAAATAAATTATAGATCTGAGAAATCTGACGCACTCATTGCAGTGTTAACAAAATAAGAAAGAAAATTTTTTCATAATCTTCTCAAGTCACTGTTCACTAAAAATATCAACAAGAAGAAAACGTATTATTTTTAAAACCAGTTGCGAAAGAATCGGATATTTAACGTTCGAAAAAATGTGTAAAATCTTTTTAAGTAGTTTTTAAGGAAACGATTAGAATTTAATTATAGATCATATCGAACTATACAGTTAGTACTTTGATATTTCTTAGACATTTCATCGTCCTCTATATGATTCACTCGATAAACTATTGCACTGTCATTTCTTAATTTCAATGCGGTTGGAAAACCGCTATAGATGGTATGTAAAAATTCCAAAAGGCTGACAGTGAATAACTCAAGCAGAATAAGTAAAACTTTTTTTATTTTTCAGTGTTTCTATTATTGTTCTACTTTCGAATACTTAATCTGAATATATGGAATATTTTAAACTACAATTGTTAAGAACTGTTTCATTATTTGTTAACATTTGTAAAGTTATTGATTGGTTATACAGATAGAAGGGTTTGCCACTTTTTTTTTTATCTATATGAGAAAAATAGCTATATATATATATATGGGGGGTGTATAGTTTTTTTAATCATTAAGATATTCCAATGTTCTGTAAATAAAGCTGACAAAAATTAATTTGAAAAACTCAATTATTAAGAAAACTAAATGGGAAAAAATTAAGTTAGAAAAAATATGTAATTTAATTTCCTACCATTGAGTTTATATAATTACAGTATTTTTTTTTAAATAAAAGATTAAATATTTTGCTATCATTTTATGAAAGAAAAATTAGCATAATTTTATGATGTAGTATCATTCTGTAATTGTTGATATAGTTAATTTTTTATGAGAAAGGTAGCCATTGCAAAATTTTATTCGCTTTTTCTTTCTCATTTATATCGAATAAGTTATACAGAAATCAAACATTATAACTTTAAAAAATTTCATTTTTAAAACTGCCCTTAAATTCTAAGCATTTACTCGAAGAAATAACGATATTGATTTTGTGTGTGTGTGTGTGGTGTTCTACATACAGTAATTTTTTTAAATATTAAACTCAAAATAATTTTCCCGTGCTTTTATACAATATATCAGTCACTGTTGATTCAGAAAATTAATTTTATTAGTTTATATGAATGCTTAGTATTCAGTAATTCCAATCAATGAATATCATAATGAATGCTTGGTAAAAACAAAATGCTTCACAATTTTATCACATATATTAATGTCTCTGTGCAATTTTCCCTTTTCTATCACTTTTAATTATAATAAAGGAGCTGTTAAAATGTGTAAATTTTATTATTTTTTGACTTTTGTGAAAATAATGTTAGAAGAAGTAGCTAATTTAAAAATGTTTCAGAAATTGAAAGAACGTTGAAAATTATCACGAAACATTAATTTAATTATTTTCGATATGAATTCATGCAAAGGTTAGGAATATTTATAATTGAGTTATTTATAAGTAATAAACTTTGTTTTCTGAGAGAATATTACGCAAGGTTAGGTAAGAATTTTAAGAAATTGGAAATTCAATTCCCACAATCCCACAATACGAACTTATAAGTCTTCGAATGTGTTTCCAATTATGCGGCATCATATTACTGGTAAACTTGTATATTTTCCAAATAGAATGTAGTTTTTAATTAGGAGTATTCTTTTAGAAATATAATTGCAGTAGACTTTTCAAAGAGCATTAATTCTCAAATCTTTATTTCAAGATGTCTCTCCATTCATAACCATTTTGAATAATATCGTTCTTAAGATTTCTTATTCTGAAACCTTTATCTTCTTATTCTGGTTTCTTATTTTCAAACCTTTATTCCCGCTTATAATCTTCCTGAATAACGTCGTTTTAGAAAACCTTATTTCTCAAACATTTATCTCAAGATGTGTCTCTGTTCACAACCTTTTTGAACTACATTGTTCTAACGAGCAATAGTTCTGAAATTTTCATCTCAACATACACTCTGTTATAAATTTTTTCTCCTCTTGTAACTACTCCTTTATTATACGAGTAACCACATATTCTAATGTATTTCCAAAAACGAAGATTCGAAATGGTAATTTTCGAAACGTCTATTTTTTCTTTCTGTTGTTGTGATGAAAATTTATTTCTTTGCTGAAAATATTTTGAGTTCGTCGCATCCATCAGTGCTAAATGAAGCACACTACAAAACTGAGAATGAAATTAAAACCGGGGCATATTTTAAACAATTAATTTTCCAAATATCAATTCAGTTTATTATAATTATCTGTTACGTCTGCAGTAAAGAGGGGAATTCCGAGCTTGCCTGAGATAGCTATTTCTATTCTTATCGTGTCCTTTTCTGTCAATTCATGACATCTATGTTCAGAAATTTAAGTAAGACAAATGTAATCAAGACCTAGCAATAGCTCTTCTGTCTTATCATGCCTTTTTCTGCCCGTCATGCCACACCTGTGCTCATAAATTTAAATAAGCCATTATATTTGAGACCCAAAAAACTACTCTCCTGCTTTATCATGTCATATTCTGCCTGAGCATGTTATGGTCGCGATCTCAAAGTTGTTTCAGTCGAGTCATGAGTTCGAATTCGATTTCAGTAGAGATGCATCGTGTGGCAAAGCTGACGCAACATTGAATTTGCTGGCACTCAGAATCCTCATACTGGCGTTATTATGAAGTTGGAAGAATTCGTTCACAATTCAGGTTTCACTTTAGTCCTTCAATCTGGGCTTAAAATTATGAGATTTGTCGCCTACAACTCTCGTGTAGCTTCTTAGTTCGACGTTGATAAACAACCAGTTAATCAATTTCACACCGTGAAATGTGAGGACATTTCGAATTCAAGAGCCGCATGCTCCACAAGACGAATTGTATTGCAATCAGGTCTCGAATTTACGATGTGCCTAGAACATATTGGAAAAAAAGAAGCAACCTTACCCACTATATTATCTCCCCCTCCTAATTCATTATCCGGCGATTTCCATTTACTTTTGGAATTGATTTTTCTGAGCTTTTGTTTTTATAATCTAAATCAACATTTAAAAAGTTTTTCAAACAAAATTAAACAGCACGTCCAAAATATATGTAGATCCAAATATGTGTAACAAAAAATATATAAATTTTGAAGTGATTTTTCCGAAAAATTGAGCAAGTAGTGAATTTAAAAAAAAAATCGATGATTATTCTTAAAATTTTGATCAAATAATTAAAGGAAAAAACACTTTACAAATTACTCCCCCATAATATTTGTGACCTCGTTTTTGATTAATTGTTTATTAATGTCACAGTGATTAACAACACGAGTGCTATTGGCGACGGACCTCACAATGATGATCCTCGAACAAATGACGAACATCTCCCAAACTTACATACCTCGCCAATGGGAGGATACGAGACTTCGACCATTTTCAACGCGCATCATCTCCACTATATGGCGGATTTGTGGCCGCTGTATCCGATTGGTCATAGCAGCGAACTCGCAGTCAGCGTTGTTTTCGTCAAGTCGCGGGTTGCAGCCCTTATTCCATCAAAAGCTCGTCGTGTAGCGGAGTGGATGTAACGAGGTTCGTAATCCCTACTTTAACGTAGTATGGAAGTTTAGGGAGGAGGTGGATACCAGCTCGGGTTCGTTCTTGTCGCTTCAACGAGATTCAAAATTACGAAGTCCGTCACCAGTTGCTCGCGTGTTGCTACTGAGTGAGATGCGCGTTGATAAATAATCAACGAATGAAAACTCACAGAACATTTTTTTAAAAAAGTAAATGGTTTTAGTTTCTGAATAAAGCTACTGATATGTTAAAACGTTGCATTACTATAAGTAGATAAGTTTTTCAAACAATATAAACAAGAAAGTTTAACCACGCCAATGGGAGGTAAATATATTAAAGAAAGTTTAAGGGAAAGAAACCAGAGAGACAAAGGGCAATGTTGTTATATGTCTGATAAAAACCGTTCAATCAATCTCAGCCAACCTAAATTTACTATTTTAGGCGATAGATTTATTCTTAAGAATTACGCGAGTAATGTAATTCACGTAAAAATTACTGACTCTTAAGAAAAGGGAAAGATTTCTAAAAATTAGATTCTCCTCATCCAACAAGACTCAAAGCTGCAAGTAAAGCTATAATGTTTATCGCAATTTTTAGTCGGGAAGAAATAGGCTGCTGCAAACATTCAGTAAACAAATAGATGGCAACGTACCCGAGTGGTCTTGGCATTGAGCTCGAGTCGGTGATACCTAAATCCAGCCACTTTTTGTAGTTCTTATTCCACCAAAGGAATGTCATGTAGAGAAGTTCCTGCTTGCTGAATTTATTGGGGCTATAAGTACTTTTGTTGGCATGATGTGGAAGTTTGGAGAGAAGAGTGCCAGAGATCAGATAATGCCATCTTCGTTACCAGAAATTTGTTCAAAATTACGTTTAACACACGAGTATAATTCGCCCATGAAGAATTATTTATCTATATGTAAAATGAAGATTGATCCCAAAAGTGAAATATAGGCAAAATTAAGTAGAACATCAAAACTTGTTCGGATAAAAATTTTGCTATGTGGAGGTACACATATGTATAACTATTGAAGGTAAATTATTACTAAATAACTAAAATCAATAGCTTAAAAGTTTTCGTTAAGTCTTTTTTGTTTTTTTAATATTATGTTATTCGCTACCAATTTCTCACGTGACCACGGTCTTCCAATAATCACGAAAGCGGGCTCGCGGCCGCTGTTGTTTCCGTCGCGTCGTAAGTTCGAGTCCTGAAGTCATTAAAAATTCGTCGCGCAGCGGAGCTCATGCATTTTAAATCCAGAGAGGCTCCAAGTTGGGGTGTTGTGGAAGTTTGGAGAGCGGGCCATCAGTTAAGGTGTCGCGTTCGTTACTTTATCGAGGTTTAAAATGATAAAGTTCGCCATCGAAAGCCCTCATGTTGCTTTCTGAGAGCGACGTTAAAAACTATTCATCAATTTCCGACAATTAAAGTTAAAGCTTTCAGATCACAATATCACCAGATTTACTAAAAATATCTTAATAATCATAGATTTCCATGTTTTGTGATTGAATTCCTTGTCCTGCTAGACTAGAATTCTTATAGTCATATCTTAAACTTAAGCGAAAATGATTGTTGAAAATAATATTGGATCGGAAATCGCTTAATCGCCAAGATGATGTTTTAGAGAAGTAATGATTTAAATCTCTGTTGAAAATTATTATCTGCTGTCCTGTAATTATGACCCTGAGGTATCCTAATGATATTTTCTTTTCCCATTGAGTTCATTATCTTCGGTAAATATGGGTGACGCGCCCAGAGATGCTGTAGTGATTTTCCTCTATTTTCCCTCACCTTGTCAATCAATTTTTACCTTTTCTTCTATCTAGATTACTGCTAAAACAAATGTTTGGCAAAACATAGCCAGTTTTAGCTCTTTTCGCCATAAACCTTAACTGTCACAACTCCCCAATTTTGGAATTTTTTTTCAGACAGGAAATGGCCCCAAAACGTAAATATTCCAATTTCATAAAGTTAAAGAGAAAATTCTATTTTATATATTGCTCTGCTCTTTTATTTGAATAAATTTATTTTTTTCTGGTAGTAAAATACATCATCCCTATTTCGCTTCTTATATATTACACACAAAATAGATTTTCGCTTCACATGTTAAGGAGAAGTGCATTTATGATTGGTTTCTAATTTTAAGGACATAGTATCGCAAACGAATATATGAGTTACAATGTCAAGAATTTGCAGGACAATTGGGACATATTTTTCGTAGAATATGTGTGTGTTCTGAATTTGGCGAAGACATCATTAATTATTTGGAAATACCACATTGAGAGAGAGAAATATCACTCAAAACTCCAGCATTCCCATCTTGAGATCATCGTTAGTTTCGTCACCTATGTTGTCGCTCTAAATATAATTAAAATGAGCGGATAAAAATTTTTGTTTTATCTAATAAACCTATAATGGTAGCGATAGCCCAGTGATCATGAGTACGATACTCATGCCGACGATGTTGCAACTCCTACTGCAAGAACGAGTTGATTCCTCTAATTGGTTTGGTTTGGTTTGGTTTAATTAACATCGCACTAGAAGCAACACGAGGAATATTGGCGACGGACCTCGTAATTTTGAACCTCGGTCAAGTGACGAGACGAAACCTGAGCTGGAACCCCCTCTCCTAACTTCCACACCACGCTAACGGGAGAACTTTGGGCCGACAGATTTAATGTGTATCAGCCCCGGCTACACGGCGGATCTTTAGCGGCCAAGTATTAAACCCGCGACTGAACGAAAACTGCCGGACACGAATCCAAAACCATAACCATTAAGCTACCGTGGCCACTTTAATATAGGGAACAGATCTTTACTCCAGCTGCTGTTCATGGGAAGTTTACTAAAGCTACATTTCCCTAAGAAATTGGCCACCGTGGTAACCTAGTGGTCTACATCCGTGGTTGCGGACTCGCAGCCGGCGGTTTTCGTCGAGTCGTGGGTTCGAGCCCTGATACCGATAAAGACACTCCGTGTATCTGCGGCTGATGCACTTGAAATATGTCACGACTCAAAGTTCTCCCGTTGACGTAATGGGGAAGTTAGAGAAGAGAGAAAGAGGTTCCAGCTCAGGTATCCTTGTCACTTGACCGAGATTCAAAATTATAAGGTCTGTCACCAATAACCGCCGTGTTGCTGCTCAGTGCAACGTTTATGAACAATAATCCTGTCACATTCCCAAGAAACTGGAGTGATATCTAACCACCGTAATTTTACGGTGTATGACATCACCAAAACGTTGTATATGCAAACAATTGAAGTAGCTTCCCCACATTCAACGCTCTTTAGGAAAAGCGTAATCTAGTCTACATAGACAACGTTTTAGTGACGTCTTCCACCGCAATAATACACTATCCAAATAAAAGGCTCCGCTTTCCCAGGAAACCATAACTTAACGAACTAATTACAACGTAAACGGAGGACTCGTATGTTAAATTATATCCTCCACATATTCAGGATTCAGAACTAATTTAATTCTTTACGTGAACAAACCAGTAATATGCACAGAAATATTTGAAACAGCACTTCTTTCGCTTAAGAGAATGAAACCTGATACCAATTCAAAGTCAGTTCTGGTTAATCTGGATTATGTATTATTATTTTTTAAAGGAAAAACGCATTGTCCAATTGTAAGGTTTGTTTATTTGTTTGTTTATTGGCCGTTATTCGATCTGCCTGTTTTTACCCAGTACAAAGCCAAACGCGTCTCGTAGTTTCGAGCCAATATTAGATGACAAGATCGTTCGGCGACTCTCTTCTACAACAACGTAAGAAATTAAAAGGCCTTACTTAACCAGCCAGAGAAGATGTTTTTTCAGCCTAGTTGGTAAGAGCATGAAAAAAAAAGGGACCGGTCAACTTTCCTTCAGAACCTCTGGACCAGGGATCGAAACAACACTGCCACATCAAGGTCATCAACACTCTACCCCTCCTCAGGATCAGGAAAATAACCGGCCGCAGAAATCGAATCCAGAGCTAGCACCCAATAATCCCCAGTCAACCATTCCAACGTGAAGACCTTGATTTCCGACAGATTTAACATTCATTAGTTCCTCTACTCAACGATATTTTAGTGGAAACACAATTCGAACCCGCGACTCGACAGAAACATCGTCGGTCCCACCAATACCGCTAAACTACCCTAGTGTAGTATGGAAGTTAGAAGAAGAAGGTACAATCGGATATTTTTGCTTTATTTTGACCCAAGATCGAAATAATGAGGCACGTCGCCAACAGTCCCTCTGGTTCTTTTTGTGCGACCTTATTTGGAACGAGCCGCGAGGCTCCAGCAGTCTGGTTGGTCGAGGCCTTATTATTGAAAGGCTATGAGTTCGAGTCTTGTATGGTATGGAACATAATAATGTAGCGGATGAAAGTATATTATGTCGAGGTTTAAGATTTTCTTGTTGGCGTGGCCGTGAGGAATACGGATGCCTACTAGTGATAGAAAATTCACCGTTGTTTTATATGATCAGTAATTCGGTAATATTTTCAAATGCGATTGTGATAGCTTATTAGCGTCGCCTTGAGAAGCAACACAAGCGCTTTTGGTAGCAGATTTCGATGTTTTGAGCCTTGGTCAAGTGATAAGGATGACACATGAGCTGGTGCATCCCTCTCCAAATTTCCTCACCACGGCAAAGGAGGGACATGGGACCTCGACCCCAGTGAAGTGCATCAACCACACTACGTGGCTGGTCTTAGGCGGTATCAGGACTGGAAACCGAGACTCAACGAAAACAAACATGTGCGCCATTCCGCGATTATAACCACTTGACTACCGCGGCCATTTCATTCTTGCATACCGTAACAAACGCGTGTGAAGATAAATTGTAATCTGATCATAAATAGCGTGAAAAAGATTTCATAAAAATTTAAGAAGCATTTGCACAAGAATAATTTTCCCCGACGAAAACAATTATAATAAAAAAAAACCTGGAAAAGTTCTATGCAAAGTTTTGCAAAGAAAAGATTTAGCCACTCAAAGTGCGCTTTTTTATAATTATTATTAGTTTACTTAATTAAATATAAGAATTAAAGAAAACGATGAAATATCGCGGAAGGGACAATAGTAAACTTTTCCGATTTTAAAACGAAAGGAAACGATAAATTATCAAATTGAATATACTTAAGCCAAATGTAATTAAAAGTAAAGCAAACGATAAATTATTAAATTGCATATTTTATCAGCTACATGTAGTTAAAGTTAATGGAAACGATAAATTATTAAGTTGAATATTATATCAGCTAATTAAAATTAAAGCAAACGATAAATTATTAAACTGAATATTATATCATCTACATGTAGTTTAAATTAAAGCAAACTATAAATATTAAAATGAATATTTTTAAACTAAATGTAATTAAAATTGAAACAAAAGATAAAAGGTTGAAAAGTGATCTGCAACGCGAAAAGGGATTTGGTATGCCAAAATTGATCCAACTAAAACAATAGCCCCTAGGGTGGTTAAAATATATAATTACGCGCAATCAAATTGTTAACATGCTTTAAAAAATACGCACGTAAAAACATAATTGAACAACACCTTGGTCTCCTAATAGTAATCTAATTTAAACACAAAACAATTTTGCTATTGAAAAAGACTTGCTATTTCCACTATTGCTGGCTTAATAGTTATGTTAAAGAATCGTACACTATTTGAATATATTCGCCCCTCTCCCCCAAATGTTTTCCTGTTGAAATCATACCAGTTCTTTTCAATGGGTTTTCTTTAACTCTCATTGTAACTTTGTCTGGTTCAAAACTTTAAAAACTTTTTGCTCACATTTTAAAGCGCTCAATTAAGCTAAAATGTTCTATTCACGATTGTTTTGGATGACAATACGATAATTTAATTATAAATAATAAAAATTAATTGACTAAAACTAATTATTTAAAGAATTAAATTTTACGCCAAGTTTCTCGACATGTCGCCAAGTGGTCGCTAAATCCGTCGTTTGCTTTAATTTTAATTGCATGTAGCTGAATTGATCAACAAAATACTTAATTGAGCTATGATTCTTTACACTATTTATTTTAGATGATAAATTTAATAAACGTCTAATAATAAAATAAATTATTAAAAGTAATTATTGAATAAATTCAATTTGACTCAACGTTTCCTTTTGCTTTTAAAATTTAAGGTATAAAAATTATGTTACGCAAAGTGTGAAATGTGAAAGAAATCCCTCGTTCAAAAAACTCTTTTTTTTACCAGTGTTATCAACATCTTTATTAATAGTTTGTGAGTATGTGTGTGTGTTTGGCAAAAAAGAGAGAGAGGTGGATAATTATGTTGTGTTGTTGTGTTTCTATTTCTTTTAGTTGTAAATCTAAATATCAAGTTATTGATCAATAAGTTAGGTTTCTTTTTTTTGGATAATGCAAACACAGATGTCGAAAGAAAAGTATATTATAGTTGTGCGCATAATTTTTTTTTACCGAATTATGCCAGTAAAAACCATGTAGATTTACCGATAACAATTTGAGGGAAAAATTCACTATTTACCGATAAGCCAATTTACTGATATTGTAATCCCTTGTTCCAACAGAGTAGTCCTCGTCACTCGTTCGTGGTCCAGCATGCGAAGTTCATCTCTAGTAGACCTTGTCTTGTTTCTATTGGGACATTAATAGCTTAAAAATTCAATAGATTCGAAAAAGCCCAACTGGTGATAGTAAAGATAAAATTTTCTATTCAAATGTTGTTTCAAACAGCAAACTTATAAAAACAAACTAGTTTTAAGTCGTTTCATTTTCAATTAATAAACCACCGTAGTACATAATACACAAAAAATATTCTATAGTTACCTTTTATGTATCAGATATATAATATCACTGGTTTCTTATACATCAGATATAGAATACAGTAAAAGTTCTGTAATCCGGTATTCGATGATTCGGCACATACCATAATCTGACAAAGATCGAGCAATTGCTATTAGAATTTTTCATGTGGATTCGAGAGTTGGTTAGTTTTGACAAGTTAATTCGCAACACCGCGCTGCGCTCGATTTCGCCCAATGCTTATAGTAACTGTTCGCATTTCACTATCAAGAGAGTTACATATCACGTTTGCACAATATTACAACTGTGTACATTCGATATACTAGGCAGCAAAATGTTCTCGAAGCCTGGCAGGGGTTCTTCAAGCGCTAATAAAAAGCTAGCAACTTATAAGAGTAGCTCGGCACAACTTCCAGGAAAATGTACTATGAACTGAACAGTAAAATACTCTAAAGGCTTACAGGTGTTCCTGAAGTGCTGATAAAACAAAAACAAAAAAATATCTAGCTAAGGCGGCGGTAACCTAGTGGTCATGGTCGTAAACTCACAGCCCGCAGTTTTCGTCGAATTTTACGTGTGGCTCGAACCTTGGGGCCATTTCGACCCGCCATGTCACCGGGGCTAATGCATGTTTGATCTGTCGAAGCTCAAAGTTCTTCCTTGACGTGATGTGGAAATTAGGCGAGGAAAATCCCAGCCCACGTGTCATCCTTGTCACTTTACTAAATTTCCAAATTACAACAGCATCGTCTACCGTCGCTGCCAGGGCTGCGGTAGCCTAGTGGTCAAGGTCGTGGACTAGCGGCAGGCGGTTATCTTTCAGTCGTGGGTTCGATCCTTGGTCGCCAAAGGCCCGCCGTGTAGCCGGGGCTGATACACGTTAAATCTGTTCGGGGCCTTAAGTCCTCCCGTTGGCTTGGTATGGATGTCAGGAGAGGGGAGGGGTGCCATCTCAGGTGTCGTCCTCGTCACTTGACCGTGGTTCAGAATTACGAGGTTCATCGCAAATAGCCCTCGTGTCGCTTCTAGTGTGACGTTAATAAAAACTCAACTAAAACCGTCGCTGCCAATTGCCTAGTTTTGCTTCTAGCGCGATGTTAATAAAACCAATCAATCAACATCTGACTAGCGTAGCTCGTCACAGCTTGTTTAACTTTAATTGTATTGTATTAATTTTTGTTTTGTACTGTGTTGTTTATCATTACAAGATTTATTGGTTAATTTTATTAACGTCACGCTAGAAGCAACACGAGGGCTATTGGTGACAAACCTAGTGATCCTGAACCTCGGTCAAGTGACGAGAACGACATCTGAGCTGGCACCCCATCCCCTAATTTCCACACTACACTAACAGGAGGATTTTGAGCCTCATCAGATTTAACGTGCATCAGCCCCGACAACACGGTGGGTCTTTGTGGCATCAGGACTCGAACCAACGATTCGGCGAAATCCGCCGGCTACGAGTCGGCTACCATGACCACTAGGCTACCACGGCCACTTATCAATATTAAATTAAATTAATGTTAATATTTAGGAATCATATCCTTTGTTACTTTACATCCCACAAAATACCAATCATGCTAAGAGTTAATTTATTTGTTACAAGAGTGAGAAATAAATTGCGGGATATTTATATCATCTACAGAGGTACAGAATGTGAGTAAACACATTAAATATATGTTTTAATAGTTTGAACTTTTATCTAGAGTGATTTGAATCTTTGGTATCTCCGTTTAAGCAATAGAGATGCTTGATAATCCGGTACGTTCGGGACCCCGGACTTACCGGATTAAAGAAAGTTTACTGTATTAGTGGATTTCTTTTTTTAATTCGTGACCCCAAAATGTCTTTTTTCTCCTTCTTAATTTACGATTAACTTAAAAACAAATGCATTTCAATTCGTTTGTGAGACAAGCAGTCGAGCGCAGTCGTCTCTTTTGTTTTCGTTTCAGGGATAAAAGTGTGATGAAGCATCCATTCAGATTTATTTATTGTGAATGAAACGGAAGCAAATAAAAACCGTCGACGCACGAGCGTTCTTTGCGCGTGAGGCAGTTTCGCAGATAAACTCTTTTAAAGTGTCTGCTTTACGAGTTGGCAAATGCGTTGGATTCGCCTTTATGGGACTATAAAAGCGTCGGCAGCAAAATTCCATTCACCGTTTGTTAGAAATCTCGAATGCTTTTCCACGGACCCAGCTTTTATTTTTTGTGCGGTGGTACGGCTATAAAATGCCTCGCAGCTTTGTCAGTTACAGAATTCACTTTCATAAATTACACGAAGAATAAATAGAAAAAGTAAACATTGAAACAATTCAATTTACTATCGTTTCCTTTTCTTAATTTTAAACTTGATCAGTTTTGACTAAAAGTAACAATCTTTACCAAATTCAAGTGCTATTGCGAATA
>BMAW01079365.1:101494-226910 GCA_019974015.1 Nephila pilipes | reverse complement strand
TCACAATTCATTAAAGGCTGTTTACATCATATGTTATGACCGAAAGTTAATAATCAGAACCAAATTCAAGTGTTTCTTACAATAACGTAAGGATATACATATAATATCATACTTATGTGTAAAAATACATACCAAAAACAACACACACTCATATATATCAGCTTTATAGTTAATTATGTTAAGTACAGTTTTATGACTTAAAATTATTATGTAAACCAAAATACGAGGTTTATATATATATATAATTTTTTTAATTTTTATTTAATAATATCTTTTGAATTATCATCTTTCTATTGATGTATTACTTTTGAATATATGAGAAATAAAATTTAGGAGATGTAAAACCAGAAAATGTAAACAATTGACCGCACCTCTTGTTTAGAGTTTTTTTTTATAATTGTTTGGTATTTTTTGTATCAAAACCTTTTCAAAGAATTATTAGCCACCCAAGGAGCTATTGTTTTCCATACTCTATAAATGTCATACCTGACTACTTTTCAAAAATTTGTCTTGTTTTTGCGTATACTTTTAAGTCTGCTTTCCCAAGTAATGAACTTAATTTTCAAAAATACATCATAATAAATTTCTCCTGAATTTTATATTGAATTGTAATCAAATATATGCAATATATGTCTGATACCTGCTTTCACCACTATTGACTTGAATTTTCGAAAATATGTTGTAATGAATTCCCCCCCCTTTTTTTTTTATTGGATTGAAGTGAAACAAATATAAAAATTAAGTTATTTATTAACTTATAGATTTATGTATTACCTTAAATCATATGTAAACTGGAATAATTATATGATTGAAAATAAATAACATTATTCCGAATTTTAAGACAACCATGAGGCAGCCATTTTTTTAGCCACCTAAGGAGCTATTGTTTTAAGTGGATCACTTTTGGAATACCAGATCCTTTTCAATTTTTTATAGTGGGCTTCAATTTTAATCACATTTAGCTTAAATATATTCAATTTAATAACTTATCGTTTCCTTTAATTGCAATATGGAAAAAGTTTACTATTGTCAATTTCTCGATTTTCATCGTTTACTTTAATTCTTATATTTGAGTAATTTAATAATAATTATATAAAATAAAGCACACCCTGGGTCTCTAAATCTGTTCTTTGCAAAGCTTTGCAAAGAACTTTTTTTAATTTCTTAAATTTTATTTTGATCAGAACTATAGAGCTTATTTTTTTAAGTGAGTATTACTTTCAAGCGACTGATTTTGTTTGATATCTCGCGTTTTCTTTGTTGTCTATCAATCCAGCTAAATCTAATATTACATTTTATATTAATAATTTTCTTATTTGTGACCTTTATCATTAAACATTTTTTATACAAATGTAACAGTTTCATATTATATGAAGAAAAAAAATTTAAAAATAGTTTTATTTATATATTTATTTTATATGTCAGTTAAATACAATTAATATACTCTTCAATTATAAAAAATCAAAACTGAAATAATATAAAAAATATAATTACTAATAGAAAAACATACAGCTAATATCTTAAAGTGGGATTTTAAGTTAATTGAAGTGCATAATAATAACATCGGTCACAAATTTTAAAACGATATTTTTGATTTATGATTTGTGGTCGCGGTAGCCTAGTGGTCATGATCGCTGCCGACGGTTTTCATTCAGTCGGGGGCTCGATGGATGAAAATGCCGCTAAAGACCCGCCGCGTGGCCAGGGTTGATTCCCGTTAAGTCTGTCGAGGCTCAAAATCCTCCCGAAAGCGTGGAGTGGAAGCTAGGACAGGGAGCTCAGGTAAGCTCAGGTGCCGTCGTCATCATTTGACCCAGGACTAAAATTACCAGACCCGTCGCCAATAGCTCTTGTGTTGTTTCTAGTGCGACGTTAATAAAACCAATCAACCAGTCAATTAATTTGGCTTATCAAGGCATTTAAAGTACTATTCTATTCACTAATATTTATCAATCACTACTAATTTATTTTTCTGAGCGTTATATATAATACATGTTAGAAAACTAGGGATTAGTTCTTAAAATGTTACTTTGCCATTTTGCAATAATAAATGACTACTTTTTCTAAGAAGAACCTTAATGTATTGGATATCGAGATTTTTGCTTAATTTTATCGTACATATCAATATTATATATTTTTTCTCTCCAAAATTTAGTATTTAATTGTAAAATAGATCCCTAAAGTTGTTTAAAATATCCCTGAATGCATTACAAAAAATTGATATTAAAATATTAATAAATGCAAAAGGAGTAGAGTTTTTTGAAAATTTCCAAAATTGTTTTAAAAGATATAAATTTTTAAAATTGTATCTACAATATATATGCACATTTTCATCTGACATCATTTTCTTAAATTTAAATACTACATGAGATGCCGAAACATAATTTTTAAATGTGTAGGCAAAGAGGAAAACTGTTCGAAGGGTACGAAATCTCTTTAAAGTTATCTTTGACCAAACAAATACCACTAGTAGAACATTTTTGCATATTGCAAGCTTCTCCATGGGATTGGTATCCTATTTTGACTACAATAATAACAAGGAATCAACAGGTATTACGGAGTACAAGAAGGACGCCAACTCTCTCCTTTGATACGAAAATAAATTGTGTTAAAAAATATTCAAAACCATATGAGCTTTTATAATTGCTTTCCATTTATTTTTTTTTAAAAAAAATCGCTCTTTTCTTTATCTTTGTGTATGTTAAAGTATTCAGAAAATTTATTTTCGTATTTAAATATAAAATAATGAGATTGAAATGTAGGTTTAAGTTGACAGATGAATGTTTATTGATGTTAAAAAAAAAAACACGAAGGCTTTTGGCGACGTAATTTTCGTCACTTGATCCTCGTAATTTGGAATCATTGTCATATGGTGAAAACGCGCGCGAGAGATATCTTGTTTGACAAATCACTCTCCTAGCTTCCACACCAAAGTGATCATTTTTTAGACACGACTAATTTAACGTTTTATATTTCTGAGAATTTTTGGAAATTTTTTTATAAGCTAAATTACGGCTTATATCCGGATCTGCTTGTTCGGAAAAAAGTAGGTACTTTTCCGTTTGTCACGCGCAAGCGATAAATCGCCAAATGTAACACGTTTTTATCTCTTTACATTATGTATCAGATTATGAGAACAACAATTCTATACAGAACTATACTTTTTTTTTTTATATGAAACTGAATTGTTTCACTTTCGAAAGTGTTGATATTACTGGAAAGTGAAAAATCTGATGTGGGCGAAATTTGCAAACTGACAATGGATAAGTACTGAAAAGCAAGCTAGAAATAACAGTAGAATATCATAGATGATGCGGTTATAAAAATAACAATAGAAGAAGAGTATTACTTAAATCTCCTGACTCACATTTCGGTTATTTTGAGTGCACACTGTATGAAGAAAAAAAAAGTCATATGAATATTTTAGATCTTTGGTCTATCCGTACCTCTCGCCAAATCAAACTCTTAATGTGAGTTACTGATTTATTAACTTCGCAATTAGATGCATGTTTCGTGGCATGTTGATCTGGAGATAAAAAAAAAGAAAAATATACAAAGAGAAAGTGAAGAATAAGCATAATATTCTAAGGTCTATAGGCGACAGACCTTGTAAATTTCAACCTCGGTCAAGAGATCTGAACAACACCTCAACTGGTCGATTCCCCAAAATTCCACACCATTCCCAGTGGATTTGTATTCCCGACAGACTTATCTAAATATGAAGAAATAAGTAGAGAAAGATGGATAATGAAGAAAGTTCGATTTTGTGTGCGTGATCATTTTTGAAGTCACATATTTTTTTTTTCGAAAATCATTAAATAAAAAAAAAAAAAAAATCATTTATTAATCCCCCCCCCATCCTCCACTAAAAATGTTTCAAAGCAACTTATTTTAAAAGGGAAAGCTAAGTACTTGTGTGTAAACATGGCTACTCGAATAGAAAAATGAAATTGAGACGACTTTAAAATGAATTTGAAAAAATACATCATCACGTTTCCATTGGCTGTCTCTCCTCTAAAAATTTGAACTTTGATTTTAACTCTAGATTTTTCCATTTCAAATTTAGCATTTTACGAAACACCTTTTTGCATGTGATATGGCCACTGAAGGTATTTTAAACAATAGTGATATGGCCACTGAAGGTATTTAAACAATGGTGATATGGCCACTGAAGGTATTTTAAACAATGGTGATATGGCCTCATACCAGCAGCTACAAGTTTCGGAAAACATTGTTGTTCTTGTATGAACCATAAGCAGTTTTAGAAAATTCCTCACATATTACTGTAGAGCATTTAAATACCTTTGTGTGATTGTGATTGTTTATTAACGTCACCCTGAAAAGCAACACGAGGTCTGTTGTCGATTGACTTCGTAATTTTGAACCTCGGTTGAGTGACGAGAACGACACCTGAGCTGGCACCTCCATCTCCAAACTTCCACACCACGCCAACGACAGAACTTGGGGACCCCGACCAGGTAAAATTGCTGTCTGATTGTACTGTACTAATTTTTCTTTTGTGCTGTGTCTGTATCAATATGAGAAAGTTCCATGAAACTGATAATCAATGTTTGAATTTAATTTCGTAGTTGTTAGAATGATTGAGTGGTCACTGTAGTCTCATCGTCATAGTCAGGGACAGCACTGTTTTCGTCGAGTTGTGGGTTCAAGCCTTGATGCCACCAAAGATCCGCGATGTTGTGGGACTGACGCGCGTTAAATCGGGTAGAGATCCCAAATACTTCCGTTGACGAGGTACGGAAGTTTGGAGAGGGAGGGGCCAGCTGAGGTATCGTCCTCGTCACTTGAAAGGGATTCAAAATGCCGAGGTCTGTCCCCTATAGCTATCATATTACTTCTCAGTGCGACGTTAATAAACAAGCGCAACACACATCGCTAGATTGACTACATTTATAGACGAATAAAATTATGACTACATTGAACCTGTATAGACGAATAAATACTCTGTCGAATATTTATTCGTCTTTACAGGTTCAGAATGTGCGTAAATATTTAAATACATGTTATAATAGCTCACAATTGTTTTTTTTAAAATATATATAGAATGAATTATCCTTGGTATCCCCGTTTGAACAACATCGGCATTCCATAATCCGGCAAAATTGCCAATCTAGCTCAGTCGAGGTCCCTGATGCACCGGATTAAAGAGGGCTTGCCCTAATAAATTACATGAATACTTCTCCAGTTTTAGTGTAGACTGAGAATAATTTCTTGCCAAAAAAAAAAAAGGAACTTCCTAGAACACTATTTCATCGGATACATAGTGATGACATTCGTTTAATTGTCTTATCTGTAGTGTTAAATACTTAAATTATGATTCAACAAGTAAATTTGTAACAATATCCTCAGACTTCCTCGACTGTTATCTTAAATGTTATTCTAATTATAAGATTTAAATTTCAACTAAAGTTCAAGCACAGACAAAGTAAATAAAATAATCAATTGTACCTGGAATGTATTCATATTAACTTTTCTATCAAGGAGGGCGGAGCTCTCAAATAGTTTACTTTCTTTATCCACGAAATCTCTTTAACAAATTCTGTAATCTATCACAGAAAACGCTTACCAGAATATGATGCGAGTACTTCCTGCAATTTCTTCCATAGCGTTGAATCCTAATCTCACCTAATCCGCTGTACACTCCAAAATACTTCCACGCACCTCACACTAATATTATCCTTGTCATCTAAGCTTATTTATATTCAATTCAATTCTCTGTCGCTTTTATACTACTTGATCATGTGGCCACGGTAGCCTCGTGTTCATGGTCGTGACTCGCTGCCGGAGGTTTTCGTCGATCGTGGGTTCGAACCTTGATGCTATTAAAGATGTGGGTAGCCGGGGCTGGTACACGGGTCTCAAAGTCCTCCCGTTGGCGTGGTACAGAAGTTAAGAGAGGGGGTGCCAGCTCAGGTGTCGTCCTCGTCACTTGATTGAGGTTCAAAATTACGAGGTCCGTCGCCAATCGCTTCGTGTAGCTTCTAGTGCGACGTTAATAAAAACCAAACCAAACGACTGGATCATATCTATTCACTACTCTTCTGACGTTCACTTAATTTGCATTGGGTTCCATTTGATTGGGAAGATACTGGGAACTTAAATATAAAATCAGAAAGAACCCCCCTAGATGCTATTAATATTCGCGAATAGCCCATGATACAATATCAAGAAATATCAAACCAAACACTGCCTGATTTTCAACTAAAGGAAAATGGCAAAACTTCCAACGTTTTTTTTATCTCCCGCTGTCGCTAATACATAGCACTATAAAAATATCTCTCTCATTATCTATTCTACCTTCTAATAATAATAAAAATAAAAGATTGACCAGCGTAATTTTCATGTCATTCGTCCAAGAATACCTTCCCTAAGAAGGAAATTTCGCTTAACATCTCTGTCGTCAATTCATGACACGATTCGAGTGGTTTTTTTTTTTTTTATTCCTTATTTATTATTTGCATTTCAAGTCGCCATCGAAAGTTTCCTGCCTTTATACCTCATTAATTCCGATTCTAAATACGGTGCGACACGACTTGGCGTGTTCTGAATTTTCGCCACCTTATCAGTTGAAAGTCAACAGTTTGAAAGCAGAACCATCGAAAGTTTTTACGTCTGAGGTATAGGTAAATATTACTAATCACTGATGTAGAATGAGTATTTCTCTTTCTCTCTCTCTCTCCCCTTTATTTTAATACTAATCTCAGAAAAGTTGTCTCATCTTATGTGATGTATTATAAAATCAAAACTATATTCCTATAGAAAAATATTTCAATGTAAACAACTGGTGTGATTAAAAGAACATATACTCGTTACAATTAGACATTTTGGAGAAATTCTATAATTATTCAGTTTTCATTAATTTAATGCACTCTACTTTCTAATAAATTTAATTAAGTTAAAAAAACAGAAGACCAAATAGGAAATATATAGAATCAGACTTTCCCTTTTTTTTAAATTCTGATATATATCCTAAAGGAAATATTCGGAATAAGTCACGTATTATAGGTTAAAGCCATATTTATGCAGAAAATGTTCCAATGATCCAATACACACACCAAATTGGTGTTATTGTAAGACATTTACCTGTTTATAATGAAAATATTTTAAAATTTATAAAAGAGTGAAAATATATTTTATAACTATTTAACTTTTAATTTTTAATCGCAAAATGTTAAGAAATACGAACCGCTATTAAAAAACTTTTTCCAATGATAAAATGCACGATAATTAATTTCACATTTTGATTTCATTTCCTTTTAAAGAGCAACGTATTTTATAGTATTATTCATTTCTATCTGAATCGCTTCCTTCTTTCTAGTGTAACATAAGTTTCATGTTTCGTCTAATATATTGTAACCCTAAATGAGTTTTGAAATGTGCGTGATCGAGAGAAATATAAAGTATTTTTGGTACGTTCCTAAATTTTAAGAGAACTGCTTCATATATGAATATAGGTGTTACAACATCATAAGCTTTCAAGAAATTTTGATTGTATTTGCTAATTAACATCGCACTGAGAAGCAACACGAGGGCTAATATGGCGACTGACTTCATAATTCTGAGTCTCGATCAAGTAACGAGGCAACACCTGAGTTGGTGTCTCCCTCTCCAAACTTCCACACCACGCCACCCAACGAGTAGACTTGAGACTTCGAAAGATATAACGAGCATCATCCCCGCTATACGGTGAATCTTTAATAGCATCAGGGCTTGAGCCTACGACTACGACTCGACAAAAACAACGCCGATCACGAGTACGTCACGAGTTTAGTCTACCGTTGCCCCAATAATGAAAGATTATAATTTTACAAACTAAGTAGTGATTATTTAATTAGTACTAATAAAAAAAGTGTCGCATATTTTGTGCAGGGGTAGCCTCAGCTGAATAATGAATGAGTATGAAGTAAAAAAAAAAAAAGAAATTTTATGAAGCTTTATGTAAATTAACAATACCGTAATTTCCATTAGGACTTATTTAAAAGCGTATAACAAGTGATGCGGGCGAATGAAGTCATTATATACAAGGTGAGGCAAAAAGATGATAACACTTTATGTGAGGCTAATTCACTCACGTCATCGCTGGAATTCCGGCCCAAATGGCCGATAGGGCTTTACGAACAACAATGGACACGCTGCATAAGATCACCGAGAGGCAGGGAAGCCAAATTGAAAGCCTGTAACCAATTCCCTGCCTTATAATTAAACGTGATTAAACACCTATTTAACGTTAACATCTTTTTGCCTCACTCTGTATATATAAAGGATTGATTTCTTTTTTTCACTCACATCGATTAAAAGCTGCTGGAGTCTTAATAACTACGTGCAAGTTTTGTAATTATGAAACTCTATTAAGGAACGAGGATGACGTCTTACTACCTTAACTTCCGACTATGTCATGCGAAGACTTCGAGCCTTAGCTCCATTAAACATACCGTATCCTCCATTTTTTTAAATAGCAGATCTTTGATGGAATCTAGAGTTGAACTTGCGACTTGTTTTGAACATCAACACCTACAAATATAGAGACCTTTAATATCCCCCTACTACAGCCTGGGAGTGTTTCGGTTTCTTAAGAGGAAAAAAAAAATGTTTAAAAATTTTACATAATTAATACGAATAGAATTTCTGTGTTTAATTATCCTACTAATTTTCATACGTATTAACAATGTTACATAGATTAAGATGCGACGTAATTTCTACTACCAAACCTTTTTCATTTTAGTAATGTACAAAATGTTCATAAATTATTTTAAAGAGCTTCCAAAGAAAAAAGTGGAGAGATAAAGAGAGGCCAAAAAGGCTAATAACTAGATATATTGAATTATTTCTAATAGTAAAAAAAAGAGTTCCTGGATTCAGCTATTAATAATCATTTGATATTTGTACACGTTCATTGATAGGGAAATATATTGTTAGAATACAAATATCAATTTTATTTGCTATACAGACGATTCAGATTGAATCCCGAGCTCACACACCACACTGACGCTGCAGTAACAAGAAGACTTGGAGCATTGACAGATTTAACGTGCATTTTTGCCATTGTATGAGTTTGTGAGTCCTGTTTCTTTGGAAGAAACAGGATTCACAAACTCGCTGCTCGACAGCAGCATCTATCTCACGAGCTCGAGACCATGATCTTCCGCCTCATGTGGTGCTTAAGAAACCTATCAAGAGTGTTATTGCATCAATTACACCTAAAATTTTGAAAAACATCAGGCCGGAAATAGTTTAGATGTCGAAAAAGCTATAAAGAGAGATAACAAACACGCGTGAGAAAGTTCTTCACTCAAAGCGTTGTCCGCCGTGTAGCCGAGGCTGATGTACGTTAAATCTGTCGGTGCCCAAAGTCCTGTTGGCGTGGTGTGGAAGTTAGGAGAGGGAGTGCCAGCTCAGATGTCGTCTCGTCGCTCGACCAAGGTTCAAAATTACGAGGTCTGTCGTCAATTGCTCTAGTATTACTTCTAATGCGACATTAAAAAAACCCAAGCAATCAAAATGTTGTCCTTTGGGATCAAATACTATGTTTACACCTTCCTTTTTTGTGAACATACAGGGGATATCATTGAAATGTGTCTAATTAGTGGCGGTCGATCTCCCCTTCCTTTTGTTTGAGAAAAATTAAATTTTCATTCCATTTTAGCCGCATAAATCAAGGAATTATAAGTAATTTACCCTGTTGCCTAAGCCTTTCATTTCTTTAATTACTAAAAAAATTATTGAAAGAAAATAAGGCACACCTAAGGTAAATGTTGTCTACTATAAACAATCAAAAAGATTATCTTTTCTTGCATTTTTTAGTGCAATGTGGTATAAAACAAGACCTTGAGTAAATTCACTGGTTTTAATTTGGAAAATTAGAATTTTTTGGTGTTTATTTTAAGCAAACCGCACTAATTAAAATGAAATTATCACTTATCTTTAATTTTTCTAAATACTTCTATTTAATTTTCACATATGTGTAATATCGTTCCTCTGAGAAAAGTTATACTGCATCGCATCAATCAAAATTTCAAAAAAAAAAAAAAAAAATGATACACTAATATTAAAGCTAAGAAATCGTAAAATAGATGTAAACTGTCTATTTTTACTTCTGCGGCCAAATTCGCTCATAAAGCGCCAAAAAACTCATTACGTGCTAGTTAAATTTTTAAACTGTGTTGTGTGTCTGTTCCCCCAGAATCCCTTCCCCCTCCCCTCCGTGATTTTTTTGTTGTCAATAAATTTGTTTAACCTCTCCCCTTTCTGATTCCTAATCGCTTTCACTTAGTCCAATAATTCATAGCCATCCTGTATACTTCTGAACTTCGAAGTTAAGTCATTATAACATTATTATTTTAGGGTACTTATTATTCTCCTACCCACCTTCTAATTCGTCTAAGTTTTTCTCTCGTCGTAATTTAGCTACATTTTTGTAATTTGTTTCTCTTTTATTTGTTTATGTTTTATATTCATTATTATGTGACACTGATACCAAGAAAAAATAGCCCAAGATTATTGGATCTTGAAATAAAGTACATTAAAAAGTAAGTAAAATTAAAATTGAGAACATCCCATTAACTGATTTATTGCTGATTTAATGATTTTGTCAGTTTCCCTAGTTAGATAGACGTTTGACAGTTTACGTATTAAACATAAAGATGAAAAAATTTAGCATTGTTAAAACTTTAATGTCACATTTCAAGCAATGGTAAATTATATTACTAAGAAACCTTTTTATAAAAGATTTTTCAGCACTTTTATCGTGTAAGAAACGAAGAAAATAAATTTCTTCAGGTCAATTGAACCAAAAAATACTGTACAAATTAATGTTTACACCCCAAATTGTAAATTATAAATTTGTTCTAATCATTAACTCGAAATAACGGTTAGAATGTTTAAGAAAATGGTTTATTCTCATTTTAAATGTCAGATGACTTTGTTGTAAATGTTAATTTTTATTTCTTGAATCATGAGAGCTGCCACAATTCTGGTGAAACTTAACCAATCCAATAATCGTCAAAAGATATTTTTCTGGTCCGGAAAAATTTGCCGAAAGGACATCACATACGCGTCGTATTTAACAACCATTTATTCGTAAAATTTGGAGGGATGCTTTCTCTTACTACACACTAAATGGATGCTTTTTTACGCGTCTCTGTTTTTGTTTACCTTCCCCCATTTTTACATTATGCGAAATACTACATTCTACACCAAAGAGTATAAGTAGAAATACGATTTTAATGAAATTAATTTCTATGCATTATTGTAGATGGCAGCACGTGAATTGACTATAATAATGTAAGGATGATATGGTTAGTTGTTTGTAACAAAATATCGGCAAGGATTTCTGTCAGAGATCAAGGAGTATTTATTAAGCAGATCAAGAAAATTATCTTGAAAAATTCCTACCTTGCTTTTAAATAATAATTAATAATTATGGTTATAACATCTCGCTATCCAAGTATTAAAAAGAGATATTCGATTTGTCGTTAAATGTTCATTTTATAAAAATAAATAAATAAAGCGAAATTAAATTTTGAAAACGAATTGTGAACTGTTTAAGAAGCCTCAACTATAATAATTTTTCCTGTTTGAGAAGAAAACGTCATTTCTTGCCGATGAAACCGATCAGAGAAACTTGACTTTGTTACCCTATAATATCCATATATATATATACATATCATTTTAAATAATTCTAAAAAAAAATTATAAAATGATTAAAATTAGACACTTTTCAAAAATTACGAAAATAAATATTTTATTGCGTGCAAGACTCTCAAAAACGACTTGGATCAAAATTTACAAAAGTGATATTATTTAATAAAACTATCTTCAGCTTTTAAAATTATGCATCATTTTTTAAAAATTTAGAGAATTTTTTTAATGTAATTAGTTAAAAAAAATTTGAAATTTTTAACTAATTAAAAATTTTACAATTTTTTTCTATTCATAATTTGTTTAAAAATTGATGTTTTAGTCACAAAGAAGCTTATCTTGAACATGTTTACAAAATTTCAAACCAATATGATTAATAGCTTCTGAGAAATCTTGCGCGCAAGCTGAAATCTTTACTTTTCAGAAAAAGGAAGTTGTCCCGAAAGGAAAAGTTTAAAAAATAACACTGATAAAAAACGAGTTTTTTGAAAATATGGGGTTTCTTTCAAATTTCACACTTTGCATTACATAGTTTTTTATACCTTAAATTTTAAGAAGAAATATAGGAACACTGATTCGAGTTGAATTTATTCAATAATATTGAATTGAATTTATTAAGAATTCATTTTATTATTTGACGTTTATTAAAAATTTATTTTATTATTTGATGTTTATTAAATTTATCATATAAAATAAATACGTGTAAGATTTTTGAGCTCAATTAAGCATTACGTTAATCAGTTCAGCTACCTGTAATTAAAATGAAAGGAAACGATAAATTATTAAACGACGACGGATTAGGCGACTTGGTGAGTCGTAAAATTTTATTCTTTAATTAACTAGTTTTAATCCATTAATTAGTGGGGGAAAGCTTTTAAAGTTTTAACCAGACAAAGTTACATTGCGAAATAAAGAAAACCCATTAATAACAGCAAAACACACACAAAATAACAAAGCAAAGCTTAGGTTTTTCTCGACAACTCGAAGTTTTGGTTGCATCGGTACACTTTTGACATCAAAATATTCAGAAAAACTGGGGCTCTTTCATATATTGTTTTCAAAACAAAAAAAATGGTTATAAAGAATGAAAATCTATAGGTTTAAGGCTTTTGTAACCCCTTAAGAAGAAAAAGTATTTACGAGGCTTACGGGATTTTTTATGCAATATAATAGTCTTTCTCACTGCACAAGCGATTTATTCTACTAGCGATCTTTTTCTGAGTGTAAAAATTTTCTGAAATTTTTAAAAGCACTAGAGACAATTTTATGTCAATGTACGAGAACCCAGTGAACAAGTATTTCTGGAGAACTATTAAGATATAGTCAACATATTCCTATCTTTTGAAAGTGCAAACATCGTTACTTAAGCAGTGATTCATAGAATTAGAACATCAATTTTGGAGATAGTGTAACAGTAGTTCCTATATTATATGTAATTGTTTGAGCTCTTGCTGTGAAGTAAACCATGGAAAAGGAAGCATAACAATTATAATTTCTTTTATAGAACTACAAAAAAATTTATTTTACTGACAGTAGGTAGAGTGATTAAAATGATTTTATTGAAATGGAGTTATTTGAAATCGTATACCCACAATTTTTTTTCACAAAATTAATTTCAGTTATTTAAACGGAACAGCGTAATATTGGCGCCAACTTGAAATCGTACCTTAGATTTAAAAAAAAAACCTTAAGAACTAGATTTTGTTTTGGAAAAAATAGGCAAATTTGTTCTTCCCCTAGGTTAAAGCCATTGATTGAAAATTTTAGTGGTTATTTTTAAATCATTTTATAAATACGTTATTAATATTATAGTTTGTTATATTTTTAATATTTGGAAATTCTTATTTGAAAAAAAAGTGTATTTAAGGTTCTTGAATATTTTTGACTTCGTTGTGAGCGACGAATTGTGACTTTTCTGACTCAGAAATTTGCTAATAGCTACTCATCAGCAACTTCTATCCCAAACAAACAAAAATGTTTTTTTAAAAAACTTTTTTATGTATTTCACTTGGTGGGTGGGTGCCAGTGTGTCATTAATTTTTCGATCGTTAATTTAACCAACTTCCCATCAAGCTAGAACTCTGAAACTTTGGGAATCGTTCTTACTCGCCAAACAATGCAATATTTAAACATTTGTGACAAGTTTTAACTAATATTTCGATATTTTTTTAATAATGCAGTTTAGTCCAACCATTTGGCATGATTTCAAAAGTTGCCAAACGTGGCGACTTTTTTTGGCTGAACGTTAAGTCCGCGAAGCGGAACAGGGTAGCCACATTTGGCAAAAAAAATTTTAATAAACTTTGCCACCATATAAAAATGTTGGGTTTTATCTCGAATTATTTTCTACTCTAAGTAACGATTGTGAATTTACCACAAAAAAAAAAATACTTAGCAAATCAACAATCCAGAATTTTCATTTTTAAATGTTTAAAATTCCATTCAATGAAACAACGATCTGTATCTTTCAGGCTGCAGCATCATGGACACTATCAAAGATGAAAGTCCTCGAGGGTCAGAGCACGAGGACGAGGGTAAAATATCATCCGCTGCCATCCTCAAGGAGAAATTCAAACCTTTCAGGTGAGTACAGAATTCTCTTCGGGAATTTCGAAACATTTTAACCCTTAATGTTCCAAAGGCTCTCTAGCGGAGACATTTTTCCAATGCTACAGAAATCAGAAGACTTTGTTACGAAGACATGCCTGTTATACCTTATATATATATCGAGAAATGAATCGTTTTTATAATGTATAAATGAGGAACATATCTTTACAACCACCAAAATAAAACCTCCAAAATTGTTACAAATTGTTACAAATGGCCTGTTGTGGGTTGGAGGTTTGTGCAATTAATAGTTAGATTCTGTACAGTAAAGAATGTAAATGAAAACAAGAAATTCCATGAATCATTTCAAATTTATCAATCAGTTGTTTATACAATGTAGCAGAGATGTTCGAACGAAAAGGGAACCACAAAGTCAACATAGTACGTTCGAAAAAATAAAGCGACTTGGTGTAACTCTACTTGATCCAAGTTCTTGGAATAAAAAAAAAGATTGACGAGTATGTTACAATTCACAAGCCGTTGAAAGACGCGAACAAACCTCAACATATTGTCTCAATATAACATCTTTGGGGGACCCTTCTCTACGCTCAGGAGATCCTTTTGAAGAATTCCATTCTACAAAAAATTATAAAAATTAATTCAGTAATTAACAATAATAACTTCAATATTCAAGTATTCTTTTTTTTAATTGTCGTTCTTTTCATCAAAGTTTATACGTACTTTTCATGTTTTTTGTTTTATTGTAATGATTTAACCAAACACCATTTGATCTGTGGGTATCCACGTATAGTATGATAATTAATCTCTTACGTTAGTGTTCTGTTACTGAATAACACACAAGTCAGGAATTACACAAATGCTTCAAACTTTTTGCGAAAAACCTGACGGCTGGATGAATCACAGAGCTTGCAGCTAATAATTCTACACCAACAGGTGGCGAAAGATTCATGCAATTCTGTTTTACTGACAAATTTATGGTACTTTCGTATGAATTTTGAATTCGCGGATAAATATGGAGAATCTATTTACTCGTGTCATACAAGTAATATGTTTTATCTCAATAAATTCAGGGTAATTTTCTGAAGCGGATTCTCTCATAATCTTTCAGCTCAGAATTTCAAATAACAATACTTTTCGAATATTGCATTAAATTTTAGGTTGATCTAACTTAAGAGATATCCTTGAACTGCTTGAGACCTTAACCCAATTTATCATGTATCATCTCCACCACACGGCTATTTTTAATAAACCATTAATTGGTAAAAATTTGATGAATAAAAAATAAAACTAGAATATTTGTACAGGAAATTAAAGTAACTGAGGGGGAAAATGGCAACTTTTATTTTAAGCAGAAATTATGATGACTCTAATGAAGTAGTAAAAATGAAAAACATGTTGCTTTAAGTATTGTCATCATCCTTATCATATTTGACTCAACAGCCCAGCGTGAATCAAGACCTTTTTTTGAAGATTCCTCCAAGATACCCTGCCAGTTCCTTTCCCCAACCACCTTAAAATCCGATTCAACAAAATCCACCTTACCATAGTTTTAATTTTCCTCTTTTCCGACAAGTAAAGGATTTCGTAACAAAAATCTTCTTTATTTGATATTTTTGATCCATTCTAACAACAGGAGAAGCCCAGTTCACTCGTTTTACTTTAATACTGTTACTGATATCAGGCTCGTTCAAAATTCTATAAATAACAAAATTAAAACGCTTTTACCAAAGACCATTTTCTTCGACGCCACCGAGAATACTTCTGAGAACCTTTCTCTCCAAAACTGCAATTTTGCATTCTCTATTTTTAGTTAGAGTTTAGTTTTTTTAACACTTCAAAAGTAAGTGTTTTTTTTTTTGTCATCCAACCGGAAATAGTTGATTCGCAAATGAAAATTAATGAACCTCAATGTATCTAAGAGCTTTGAATTGTCAAATCGTCAGCCCTTCCCTGCGATACAATGTTTGGTTCATTTTTAATAAAAGGGAGTGGAATCATTTGCTTCTCATAAATTTTTTTTCTTTCACTTAAGGTGAGGGTATCGAACTCATTTCAACCACGGACCAATTTCTGACAATTAAGAGTCACGCTATGTAGTTAGACGGTAGTTTTTCTTTTCATAATTTACATTCGTATAGAAAGAGTATTTGTATCACAGTGTTTGGGTTATTCATGACGAAATTTTATGCTGTACAACTTTAGTGTATTAATAGTGTTATTTACATATCAAGCAGATAAATTTATACCTTTGACATCAAAGCAAAAATACGCCAATTCGCACTTTTCTTTGAAATACCGACGTTCATCAGGTATTTCCCGTTTACTTTTATTATCGCTTGGTTTCGATACGCTCTGAATATGACGGACTAAAATAGACAAGTGATGCAAAAAAAAAAAAAGGTACTTCAATGTTATAGTGGAGCCGGTCAAATTACGATTACGCCAAGGTCATTGCCAAACTCGTGAAGCCTACTTTGCGATACAACCTACCTTGATAATTTTCTCTAGTCATTTGGCGATTGATCGTAGGGCGGCGCTGTAACGGGAAAGTACCAAAAAAATTATTAAAAAATTAATGACTTTTTCTCCAGCGTTAATTTTTACTAGAATAGAATATCAGCACAAATTTATTTTTCAACATAACACAGTATCGTAAGCAAATTTATTTTTCTTCTTCTTTGAAAGAGGAATATATAATCTTAGGTACACTAAGCAAGGCAATAATACAGTAATTGTGAGGTAGGAACTATTTTATTGTATTCGCTGCTATATTGATGGAAGAAACTGTGAGCTGTGATGTTGCAGTACTTGCATCCATTTACGGTGCAGTATTTTTAAAATTTAGTAACGTTCCAAAAATACGCTATTTTTAAGTGAGTACGTAATGATTAAATGTCATTGGCATTACACTATTAGATACGAAGCATGTGTAGGAAACTTGAACTTGAACTTTTAATTTATCACAAAACTACTTTTTTTTTTCACTTTTACTGATAAACTTCTGTAACTTCTGATTTATTAGAAGCTCATTTGCATCACATATTCCTTACTTTTAACAACAATAAACTTATAATAACAATACCTTGATTGTTGTTTACTTTTCTTAGCTTACTTTGACTTATCTTTAAACTTCAGATAAGATCAGACATGCAACTTTTAATTAATAACAACAGTTTCTTTCATTCTTTTAAATCCTGTCACGTTACTTTGGTAGTCTACGTAATGTACTGTTAGTGTATCTCATTACCTAGCGATATTCCCAACTTAACTGTTGTCATAAATTCTAAGACAAGGAACAAACCTGGTTGTTTAACAGCAACAATAATTTAAGCAATATCTTTATCTCTTTATTGTGCGATCCCTACTCACAAGAGTCGACTCCGACTCTTTTACAATGAGTCTGAATAACACTGGTCTGTTCTGCATTGACTCTCAGACAGTGTCTGAGGGTTTGTGTGAGTGACTTCCTACACTCGCCCCTTACAAGACGCCCTCTACAGGAGGGCCTTAAGCACTGGAGATAATACATGGGACATATCTTACACTAGAAAAAAAGTGATTTATTTCGGTAGAAATGAGTAAGAGTATGAAGCACGCTTTTTTTTCTAAGGAGTAGTGAAGTCACAATACAAAATTACGAGTAATATTTGAACGCTTTTTTTTATAGGAAAAAGTGTTCCAATTTCGGGTCCTATTCTTTAACATTACATGAGGACAGTCTCAAAGTAAAGAGTAGTTATTGACCTGTCTAGGTAATTGAAACGCTTTTTACAAAGAAATGTAAATTTATTTTATACCGACTTTAAGTAATTCTGATGTTATTAGATTAAAAGCAATGGAAGTCATAATTTAATATTGAGATATTTGTTTATTTGTGTAATTCTTAAGCAAAGGAAGTCAAATTTATGTACACAAATAATTATGAGTGAGTAATTATTAATCAATAGCCGTATTTATAATTGATGAGTCATGTACTTACCTTTTGGAACATATTGTATGAGACCCAGTACATTTATATTATTTATAGCTAAAAGGTTTTGAAGAGTACTTACAAACTCAGCATTCTATTCATTAAACATAATTATAATTTAATAAAATTGATTATTTTTTAAATTTTGTGATAAAGATTTTCTTAATTTGGATATAAATTTGTGTAATACTTAAAATTTGTAAGTGTTTACTAAACAAATTATATCCATTGTATGAGAAATAATCTCATTTCTTAATGCGCTATATGGCATTACTATTTATAACAAGGGTTTTTAAGAAAGCTTTCCAGAATTTCCTAAAACCCATTTTTTTTTTAAAAAAAAAGCAAATACAAATATTTTCTCTATGACGTGGTAAGTTTGCAATTTTAAAATTCTCTTTTCTAGAATCCTATTTATCAAATTGTCATGCGTAATACACTACGGAATCAGCAAAGTACCCTCCATGTTTAACACCAAAATAAAAAAAGTTCAAAATTTGAAACATCTTAGTATCTCATTGAAATTAATAAAGTAAAATTTCAGTTATATATATAAAAACAACCTCAAATTAAATTGTTCCCCTTATGGTATGCATAAAATCTCCAATTAAACAAACTTTTTAAGTAAGAATCAGACAACAAATTTTTCACTACTGGAAAAAGTAGTCTGGCAAATATTCTCTTAGTTTTTTATAATTGTTTCCGACGAATATTTTTATCAATTAATCAATCAATTATATGATTGATTATATGTATATCCATATGTATATCCGTATGTTCATTTTGTTACTGTATTAGGAATGAGAAATGATGCATTAAGAATTGATAATGAGAATGGGGTAATTGACTGTAGTATTGTCTATCGAACTCCAGTTGGCTTAAAACATAAGATTGAAGAAAGGTCGTATTTCAGAGAAACATTATCTTGCAAATGACTCAGAAAATGTTTGTCAAGAAAGGTCAATAATTTTCATTTTACATGAACTCAATACATTAATAACATAGGTTGTGTGTGCATCATTAGACCCGTTTTAATGACACGTAGAAAAAGTAAAATGTAAATAGAACAGATATATTGTTATGGGGTTGATCGTCTTTCGAATGCGAAGAAGGTTCATACAATTAAAATGCAGGTTTTTTCTGATCAAATAAAAATTTATTCTGAGAATCTCCAGCAAATATACTGTATTTCCTTTTATCAGGAAGCAATTAACACCAATTCAAAGTTCACAAAATCACTAATACAACAATTCAAATCATGTAATCACATTAACTCATATAGTCCTAATATACTACACGCCACTCAGTCGATTTTGTGATTAATACGCTCAGTGATTGATAAATAAACACTTCAAAGAATGTCCTAAAAGTTTGTTGGAGCTTATCAACTCGTTTTGTTTCCAAATTTAGCAATTTGGCAGTATTCGGAGACCAAAGATGCCGTCAACTCTGTCGCCAAGGTCATCCTTACCTTTTCAGCATTACTTTCAGACATTTTTTCACATTGTTTATAAAATAATCTTTCCCACCGTAAAAGTCGCTTTTCAGAAAATAGTCCAATATTCCCGAGTAACAATGTTTTCTTTTTTACCGAGTCTGTATGGACGCCTTGGTAGCCTGATTAGTAAAGTAAAAGACTCGTAACTCATAAGAGAGGTTTCAGGTCTCGTATTTTCGAAGGCTCAAGAGTAGCCTTTTTTTATCACTCTTAAAATCAAGACAGAAGCATTGTAATCGTGAGAAAAATGATAAGGAATAGCTCGAATAACAGGCCGCCTAGTCGAATGGCAATGGCAGTGAGCCCATGGTTGGCGATGTTTAAAACTTGTTGCGGCTCTATTCCCGATTTCACTAAAGACCCGCTGTGGCGAAGAGTTGTTTCACATTAAATCTGTCACGGCTTAAAGTATTCACAATGAAGAGGATGTGGGAAGTGAGGTGACTTAAGTGTTGTCAAGGTGGAAGTGCAAAAAAGGGGTGATTATTTATTAACGTCGTACTGAGAGGTAACACAAGGGCTATTGATAACAGACCTCGTAATTCTGGATCTCGGTCAAATCACAAGGTCGATAATTGAGATGGCAACTCTCTGTCCAAATATCGAAAACCCCGACATTGGGAGAACTCGGAACTTCAACCCGAATTAACGTGCATCACCCCCACTGCACCGTGAGTCTTCAACGGCATCAAGACTCGAACACATGACTCAACTAACACGGTGAAACCGTGTTATAGAAGCGTTATATCAAAAGAGTTTTTCCTGTACTCTCGTTATTTCACATTACGACGATTTTTGTTGGAATAATCAAAGCGAGAGTTTCTTAACCCCGTTTTAGCAGTCTTTTATGACATATCATTTTCCTCTGTTTAATAATTAAATCTAGACGAAAGATGTCACTCCTTTTCTTTCCTTTTTTTATTTTAATTGCAAGTGTCCACGTCTTATATAATATAAGAAATCCAAAATGCCGTCTGAAGAGCATTGTCAATGATGACAGATTTATTGACGCAACAGAAATGGATCCATTCGACAAAACGATGAGGAAATTAGAGCTTTTATCTCTTCACCTGGAAACGACGAAACCTATTCCTGTCGTCTCTCCAACACTGTGTCCAAGGTCACCGACAAGCAGCAAAACGGACGTGCAAATTACGGGTTCTGTTTTTTATTTTTTTAACTTCTTTTAATACCTTTGAATAAACCAATGCTGTTCGATTGCTGTTGAGTTTTAAGGAAAGAGATTTGTCGTTTTTACGGATGGAAGACAACTTTCCCTGTTGGCTCAAGTCTGTTATTCCCCTAGAGGGTAACTTTTTTTTTTTTTATCTTTCTCGTTAAATCCTGAGGAAGTTATGTGACCTTGACTAGAGACGTTTCAATTCCTAATTGCGAGATCCATTTCCTCGTCCGCGCTTATCAACTATATAACATAACATCATTATGATAAATCCCGCAATTGTGTATCAATTACAGCCAGAGATGAATTGATTTTTGCGAAGGTCATCTTAAATATAGTTCTAACTGAATTGAATTTTAATTAGTCCACAAAATATTTTGTTGTATTTGAATATTTTTCTCAATACAGACTGATCCTTCTATTTATATGAATACATTTTCACATGTTCGCACAACAAGAATCCAGACAAAATGCACGTAAAAGACATGTTTGAATCCTAAAAATCTCTGATTGCTCCGAATGAATTTATTCTTGGGGAAAAACAGGATCTGTTTTTTGTATGAAAAAGAAAACTATAAATATTCGAAAGATTCTTTATGTCATCAACAGCAGCAACTATAATAGTAGAAGATTCATCAGAGAATGATGATCAACAACTCAAATAACATTAAAAACCGTAGAAATAAAATGATTGATAAACCAAAAAACTATTTCTTGTTATCAGTAATTTTCTAAAAAAATCTGATTGAAAATTGTCTACCTCATTAAGAAATAAACATATTTTTGAGGATATATGGAGTGAATCCTTATTTAAAGCGATATTTCATGATTCTATTTTCATACTACTTTTTGAACTGAATTATCCGCTTTAATGAAAAGAAAACTTTTCGTAATATCACTATTCCACATGGATTTCTTCAATATATGTTCCAATTCAAACGTTCTTTTTAAACCCATCTTAATAAATGGCGCATACTTTTAAGAAGTATAGAATATGAATTTTATAGCCATATATACCTCTTCAATTGTTATTTAATATTAGAGTTTGTTTGGCGTGCTTCTTTCTCGTTGGTTGTCATTCTTTTTTTTTTTTTTTTTTTTTTTGCAACGAATTCAGTTGTTAAATAAAACATTTACATTGTAGATGTAGATTCGATTTGTCTCCTATATCTTTATGGTAGTTTGCGCTCGAAATTTCCTTTATTATTGTTCGTAATTAAATGTGATTTTTTTTTGTAGTTAAATTTACTGATTTACAATTCGTTTATATAGTGTAAGAAGTATTTCGTTTTCTTTTGCACTCTGACACTGTTAGCTTTTTTTAGTGTCCCTTCTTTAGTAATGATTCATTTATTAAAAAATTATTCTTAATAACTATAGCTAACTTGCTACCAAATTTATTCTCTAAATTTTTTTTTGAAAGTTCATTACTAATTTCACTTTCCACGTTCTCCTGAAAGATACAATATGTGTGCGCGATAGTTTATTCGTAGGCTTTTCACGACCTAATAAAGATCATTATTTCTAGAAATGAGGTTGCAGGATCCTTTACACAAAAACACCTAGACATGATTTCACTCAAACTTCCATTTTCTTTTTTAAATTCTAACGCTACTTAATTAATCAACCTGAAAATGCAAAACATTCTAAAGTACAGAAACGGTGCCAATCTTTTTACAACAAATATATTCAAAGCAAATCATTAAGTGATAAATCTTTAAATTAGTTTTAAAATTAAAGTAAATGATAGAATATTAAAGAAGAAAATAAAATTATTAAATATATCGACAACATTCTTTTTAGATATCAAATCGAATGATAGATTATTAAATTAAATATATTTTTAAGAGAAATGTTGATATTGCTGCGACTAATAATATGGAAAATAAAAGTATTTACATATTTATCTATTTCCCATAATGTTCACATTATCGTTTTAAAAAACTGATTGACTGTACTCGCAACAATGAGATAGTATCCGCATAAATTACTTTTTTTCTGCTAGTGTCTAGTCTAAATGCTGGTATTCAGACAGACATATATCAAGCTATAAAAAGAAAAGGTTGGAAAAGAATATTACTAATACAATGTTTACAATTCGAAAATATTTTAATACTAATACATTTACGTTAACTATCCTTTAGAAATGTTTCCTATTCAAGCTTGTGCTTTTATAAACATGGTAGCCCTTAGCAACCAGACGAATCAAATATGAAAATCAAATGAACACAGTTTAGTTTTTATTGATCTTTTAATAGTTAGAGGAATATTGATGCAAACTGAAATTCGCGAGTTCAAGGTCAATTAAAATGTCTCTACCTTTTAATTCCTTAAAAGTAACGAAAACTGAGCCATTTTAATTTGTATGGATGCCGAAGATCTGTCAAATATAATTTTTAAAAATGAAAAAAAAATGTAATATAAAGGCCGAATTTTAAAATAGACAAACATTTTAATAATACAAGGTTATTCAAAATGAATTATCCGATATCAAAATTCTTAATTTTGAAAAATAAACAACACAGAAAGACAAGTATTACATAAATACAAAGCAAAACTGTAGAAGTCTTACAATGTGAACTTCTACATTCTCATATTGTAAGGTCTGATACTGTGGTGGCTCTATTGTGTTCTTTGTAAACCTTTTTCTCGAAAGCTGTTTACGGAGCTTCATTGCAGTTGGATCAGACGCCATCCACGAGATCATTTGATGTTACACAGCTGGCCCCCTGAATCACACCATAATATTCCTTCCTTTGGAAGTTTGCTGACAATAAAGTGTATACATCTCCATTACCCACAAATTCATGTGAATGTTAATAACGGATTTCTACTGCTGCACCAATTCAATTGCCACAGAAACTTTACAAACGTATTTGGCAGGAATTTACATATTGAAACGATATTACACGCGTAGCTAAAAGAAGTTGTAGAGAACATTCGTAAAAAAATCTTCCATGTTTTACCTTTCCATTCAAGTATTACTTTTCCTTCTGTGTCGTTTGTTTAAGAAAATGTAACATTTTGATCCATCAAACAAAATGGTCTAAGAAGCTTCCAGCTATTCGCTTTTCAGAGTTAGGCTGGGAATTTCTATCTCATCCACCCTACTCCTCAGACATAGCACCTTTTGATTGTCACTTGTTTATCTCCCTGCAAAATTTTTGAAAGGAAAAAAAGCTCAGAATTGAAACTTATGTCAGTGGAGCACTATTTGAGTTTTTCACCTTTGCGGACAAAATATTTTTCAAAAAATGTTATTCACGCTGGTAAAAGGTCATAAGTTAACGGTGAAACATAGATCACAAACACTATACATAATTTCTTACTCTTTTCAAAATAGACAGAGCTTTCCGGTAGACATAATACTTATATATGAGATCAAAAGATGTTTTAACTACTCAAGTTTTCATGAATTATATATTAGTTTACATTAAAAAATATTATTTTTATATCTTTTCCTCCATCTTTACATTAAAACTTGATTAATTTTTTTTAAATTTAAATTTACTTAATTTTTTTTATTCAGGAAATTTAGGATTTAAAAAGTGTAGTTACGTGAGCTATACGTGTGTGCAACATTTCAACTGGATTAGATGTTTATTAAGTACAATACCCGGGTCTCCAGGATCCCGGTCCGGCGTTGCTTGAGCTTATCACAGTATTGTAATGTCATAGGAGTTATAAGTTCATGAAAAACTTCAGCTCGATCTGATGATAAGAAGGGGGTTGAAATTCGAATACAAATTTTTTGAACTGAAAAGACAAATATTTCTTTTACATACATGTGAACATAGCAAAAGAAAAGATTGTACAACGTTGAAAATGAATGATATTTCAAATAATGCTTCAATAGAAAAAACTTTCCTGGAAATTTTTAAAGTGTTTCCAAAATTCAGAATTGTACTATTCCTTATAATAATATACAAGGTGGTTCGAAACTCATGGGAAAAATTTAAGAGGTGATAGAAAACATCAAAACAAGTGATTTTCACCATTGTATGGTGAAAATTACTCGACATCGTTATGTCGTCCATTCTATCATTGACAACGTCATTTCTATCTCGGCGAAGCATGGTCTTTGCTCTCCACTTATACATTATATGGTAAAAATTACTTGTTTAGATGTTTTCTATCACCCCTTAAATTTTTGCCCATGAGTTTTGAAAGATCCTGATTTTTGTACTTTTTGAATATTTTCACAATCATAATGCTTTTTGAACAGTGCATAAAAGATTTTATAAATATGAATGCTCTCTACCTATGAAATAGTCCCCCTTGGTAATGAAATCTAGAAATATTTATTAGTTTAAATGTTGTTTTATAGCATTTAAACTAATAAATAACTTTAAACTAGAAATATTTATCAGTTTATTTGTTATTTAATAAAGCTTTTCTATCATTATCGCTATTTATGAAATTAGACAATATTTACAAATAGATTCTAACCCAAAGAACATGTACATTCAGGAAGCAGCATTTATTTATTTATTGTCAAAAGATATTTTAAAATTTCTCGAGACTATTAAAAACTATTTCTCAATCGTAATTCGATTGTTCAAAGTTCATCTACCAATGCGTTCTCTTTGTTTAATACACAACATTTGTTATAAATCCATTTCCTCTCTAATAAAAGTTTATTTTTAGAGAAATTGATTTATTTTGACGGATTGAATGTCGTGTACTTGGTGTCTGACGTCAGGAATTAATTAGTTGCAGATGGTTGGCGCATTAAAGTGTGCCGCATTCCAATTATAATGATTCACAAATCGGACACATAAGACAAAATAAATAATTTAAATGTGCTTATGAAATAAACTTTCTAATAAAGAAAAAAAATGATTGTTCTTTTCTTGTAATATATAATGTATTTCTTTTATAAAAAAGCTTGTAGTGTTTTCTTGTAATATATGATGTTTTTTTACTAAAAATATTTATACCGTCAGAATCAATTTTGAGTGCTCTTACTTATTTGTATTAATTTTTTCTTTGCTATCTAAGCACTTTGAATCTATATGCTTTCTTAAAAATATTCATTTTGGCATTTTCAGTTAAATTGCCTAGCTAAAATAGGATCTTCTAGACTATACTAATAAAACTGGCACTTACTGAAATAGGTTACCAGGTTTTGAACAATTTTGTATCCTGTTCTGTTTTAAAATAATTTGTATACTTTTTTAATTTAAAACAGCTCCTATGGTTCTTAATGTGAACAAAAGAACTTGAACTAATTCTTCTAAATTCTTCTTTTCTTCTATGTGTTTATAGCTTTATTTTAAAAATGTATATAATTTAATTCGCCATTCTTTTTTCAATAATTTTTCTCCCGTAATTTTAAAATCCTGTTACCTTTAAGAACAAAACAACAACTAAAGGCGAGAAAAATTTGCAGACCTAAGGTAGATTCGTGAATTCATTTACGTTTTAAAATTTGTTGACTAAAATTTCAGGTAAGCTCAAATAACAAAAACAACTATTTTAATTCTAAATTTAAAAATCATATGTATTTCCAATAAGTATCTTCGGTTGATGCAGAAATAAACGTATTTGGTAGCGTTTGAAAATAATTTTTCAGCCTTAATTTAAAATTTATAATTATCGTTCTTTCAACTTTATAAAATATTCTAGACATTTCACTGGCGAAACCAAATCCAAAACTAGTTTGATAAAAGTATACTTTTCAAAACAAAAAATTTTAATGTTTTTTTAAGATCACTCAATTTTTTTGATGCCAAATGTCAATTTCAAATTTTTATGTTAAAAAGTGTTCACATAAAAAAACATTCATATTAACTGATTTACTTGTGGAAAATATATTGTTAATACAGGAAGATCAATTTAAAAGAGTACCCAATTGATTTTTGTATTATCCACATCTGTAATATAGGTAGCAAGACTTTCAACATCATTACTTATTTAATATATCTATATTTAATGTGCGGGTATCGTTTTTTTTTACATTCTAAATATGAAAACTTCTTTTTTAAGCATAAATTCGCGAGAACATTATTAATAATTTTTAATCGGATTCTGCGCAAATGATATGAATAAATCGTCAGCTTCTTTCAACGTTTTTATTACTACTCTTTTTATTTTTGAAAACTCATTTCATAAGATTATGAATGGCAGTAATAAAAATCGTCTTCAGGAGCTAATTCTTTGATTTTAATGAATTCCGAAATGTACCTGGACGCAGTTCAAACTTTTATTACTTTACATGAGATACAGAATAGTTACCATTGGTTTCAGAAAGACGGAGCCATTCTATACACGTCAAACCTCACAATTGAAGTGATTAAGGAATTCTTTGATGGCCGTTTAATTTCAATAGGCTTCCGACCATCAAGGTCACCAGACCTCACCCCGTAAAAAATTTTTATGGGATTATCTCAAAGGTAGGATTTTCCAGAGAAGTCCTACAAACATCGATGAATCATAACTGAAAAAAGTCTCGTCAATAACACCAACTATATTGCGAAGTGTGTCAAAAAACTTGGTTCGACGTGTTTATGTTTGCATTGAAAATGGTGGCAAACATTTTCAACATTTGCTGTAAGAAATGATAAAGTAAAAAATTGAATTAAATTATGTTCTTCAAAAACAAAATTATCACTGGATTAAGTAACATTGTACGTTTCCATTTCTCTTTTACCTTATTGAGAACCATTACTGTCTTATATTGTGTAGTCTGTGATGGCCCTCGTGTGTTTATCGTGAAGCTATTTCACAAAAGCTGTTTAGTGGACCAGATGACTTGATGTTACACAACTGGCCCCCCAGTTACCTGATATGGCTCCTTGCGATAGTGGATTAGATGTAGTATATGTCTAGACTCAATGTTTGAAAAACATTTTTTGTCAGTTTATCGATTTTGATAGGTTTTATTTGGCTCAGCATAGAAAGATAGGACGCTTTTCTTAAAAATTAAAATGTTTTTCTATATATTTTATAATTTCATTTTATATATATTAAAAATATTTCCCATTTTAATTATGTTATAAATATGTGCAGAATTTAGGCTGAACATGCTCTAAATTTGGCTTGAAAAGACTGTTTACTAAAAAAAAAAAAAAATGGTACCAATCCCGGCTTCTGTTGTGAAAAAATTCCTTTTCAGAGTCATATCCTTTAACATTCGTAGCCTTATCGTAACAAAATTATTAACAAGGTTTATAACGGGACTGTCGTAAGTCATGTCAATCTGTGTAATGATATACGAGGTTGACTATTAAATAGTGAGACAAACACTGCTACATAAGAAGTACGTATGTGCCAAACGCTAGCTACTAACATACGTTTAGCGTGAAGTCTTTCTTCTCTTTCGAATACAGTGCCACTCGTTTATGTGAACAGATCCGATCAACCATAGCCTTCATTCATATTAGAATTATTTCTTTGTTTCTCCTGAAAAATTATAAATTAGCAATGAATTGTTGTGAAATTTCACATGACACTTATAAAATCTGCTACTGAAACTTATGATTTATTTAAAGAAGTGTATGACAATGAACATTCATCGCGTGCACGTGTTTTTAAAGGGTTTAATCGATTTCAAGATGGCGGAGAAGACGTTGAAGATTATTCTCGCCCGCCTCGCCCTTCTATGTCAAAAGCGGATGACAGTATCAAAAAATCTGGTTCCATTTGGTCGTCGGGTTAAGTATTTGAGCGATTGCTGAGACTGTAGGAATTGACAAAGAATCCGTAGGGCAAATTTTTCCATATTGCCTGCCAAGAAGTTTCTAGCCAAGTACAGCATCCCAATGTTAGACCATCCGCCTTATTCGCCAGATCTGGTGCGGTAAAATATGCAGTAAAAGGAGCAAAGTTTGAGTCCGTTGAAGGTTTGAAAGAGAATGTGGCACGCGTCCCGAAGAAACTGACAGAAGAAGACTTTTAGTTTTGTTTCGAACAATGAAAAATTCGCTTGGTGCGTTGTAGGAATAGAGGAGGGGTTTATATTGGAGGTGAAAATAAGTAAATATGTATGACATCAAAATAAAATGTTTAACAACGTCAGTCCCGTTATTAAATAGCCAAACTTTGCAACTGTTTTCAAGACGAAGTAGAGAACGCGTTGGTTGGTGTCAAAAGTGGTCGTCCCTCGACTGCCAGAACTGACAGAAATTGAGAATTTGTTGTTCATTGACAGAAGATCGCCGTACCATTTTCAAAGTGACTATTAATCATTTGAATGATAGCAAGGAGACAATACTCCGTGTAATACTCGGAAACCTGGGATAGAAAATAATATACACGAGAGTTTTCCTGGAGCCTTGACCGCAGAACTATCTTATCGAATGAACATGAAAGTTTTCTGTTACTTAATGTCCTCTTTAATCGAAAGATTTTACTGATACTGCTACTTGTTTTTGACCAAGCTTAAATTTATCTCCAAAGGACATCGATAAATTCAGAATGCAGCGGACAAAAAACTGAACATTTAAATCGATACTTTCCTAGAAGGCGTGGGGTGGAGTAGTTGGGTAGTTAAGGTCGTTAGTTTTGTGGTCGCAGATATTCAAGTTGAACATGGAATTCGAGTCCTAATTTCGTAACAGACTTCGTAGAAAATAATGAAAGATGCTGTCCGTTAAATGTAGTTGGACCTGAATATTCTCCCACGTGGTGTAAAAACTAACGGAATAAAGGGTCAGTTCAGGTGTCAACCTCGTCACTTGATTATGGTTCATAAATGAGAAGTCCATCGCTAACAGCCCTCTTGCCACCCTTTCCGGATCTTAGGATTTCGCGCATTTTGGTTGATCTATGAGTTTTCTCAATTCACATTCTTTATTACTTTGATTCTGACTTGTTTTTAATAATCAAAAAATCCTTGAAAACTAAAATTACTCAATGTTCAGAGACATTAATGCACTGTATATAATACAAAGTTCAAATAGAATGCGTTACGAATCACTTGCAAAACTTTTATTCGCGTGTCTGCAAAGTATTTATTATTATGAATCTTTTATTTTCAATATAAAAATCCAAATAACTAATATAAATAAAAAATGGGGAAAAACAGTTTCTTATGACATATTTATACCGAAGTGGCAACCGAATGAAACATTCCATTGTAATACAAAGGTGTAAAAACGTGTCCACCTTTTCGTGCAGCTGGTTTTTTGTCACTCCTTTCCAACAATCACATTTAATTAAGCTTACGTAGGAGTTTTAAATATGAAAAGATAGAAAGAATTAGAAACCAGTTTGCAATAGAATAAACTTCTATTTCTTTTTACCACTTTGAACAGGAAAGAGGACTTTCCCAGAATCAAAATAGTGAAAAATCATTCAATTTTTCTATTATTTTAAATGTGAAAACCCTCTTCTGCTTTTGATAGTCATTGCTGACTTCATGACTTTTTTTTTTCAAAACATTGTTGCCAGTTTACTGAAGGCTTTAAAACAAAACAAAAAAAAAAGATGTAATGTCGCATCTTCTTAGTTATAATATTGCATCCCAGGTGTTATAAATGAGAATATTTGAAACAAGCGATTATTTTTTTCCCTGCAGAGCTAAACTTACCAATTAGGAATAATATAAAAAATTTTCCATAGTTTCAACTGTGATTGAGTTTACGCTTGCACATTTTTTAGTTTTATTCAGAAACAATGAGCTAAGCCGTCTTCTGCATTGTACGATTTGTACCGGATAAAATCTGTATCAGGTAAGCATATATTTTTTAAAGATAATCCTTATATCAAACGTTGTCTCCCTGTAAAGTTAAAAAATAAAACCCAAAATTTGGAACCCTTTAAGGGACAGAAAAAGATTCCAACATTAATATTATATTCTTATTTCCCTATCCTATAAAATGCATAGACTATTTTATATTATTCATGATTAATGTCAGTCAATCTATTGTTTTGAAGTAATATTTGTATCTTGTTTTGTATTTCTCCCTGTGATACGAAAGTGTTGAAGTTACTGTATATTTAAGCGTATAAATAGAGAAGTTCTGGAATTTTTCCTGTGCTAAATATTACGGGAACCTTATTATGTGAGAATCGGCTAGTTCGCAAAAAATGTACGAGTATATAATTTTCAGTTAGCCGCGCACAAGTGATAAATCGCCTAATATAGCATGCTTTAATCTCTATAGTTTATATATCTTAGGTTTATAAGGAAAATAATTCTAAATAAAATTATCATTCTTCCTAAGAAAATTGATTGTTTTATTTTCAAAAGTGTTTATATAACCAAATTGTTGAATCGGTCCCCAAAACAAAAATATCAGATGTTGACGAAATTTGCTCCCCGCTAAAAGAAAACTGTTAAAGCGTACACTAAAAGCGATAAATATAGCACTTTTTTTTATCTTAAGTCAATGAGGAAAGAAATTCTAAATGAAATCATCCTTTTTTTTATGAAAATATGCTGTTTCATTTTTTAAGATGTTTATGTCACTGATTTGTTGAGCTCTCGCCAAAGCAAGAAATTCGGAAAATACCATAAATACACTAGGAATAATAACAGAATACAGTAGATAATGCGTCCATAAAAATGACAATGGCAGAGAAATATTATTTTTATCTTCTAATTGACTTTTTGGATCCTTTGAATGCAGTCTTTATGCAAGTATATAAAAATCATGTGAATACTTGAGACCTTTTCAGAATCCGAGAATACAAGTTCATTCACTTCCACTCATTGGAATCTCTAAATGCATATCACTTTCAGAACCTTCCAAACCAGAATTATGTCCTCTGCATGCTTAAAAGAATCTTCGAAATCAGGATATTTTTCTCAGTTTGGCCTTTATACGGAATTTGAATTTTAGTTATATTTTTAAAACTGAAAAACACGTATACTTAATGTACACTGATCGGTTTATATGCGGAAATATACGGTACACGTGTTATATAGTGAACTATTAGATATTGAAGGGCATTTTCTACACTTCAAGAATATGTGTAATAAATAATAGAATGCGTGTTACAGCGTCACAAATTTATATCGAAATTGGAATGACTTCCTTTTGTGTATATGGAAATATAAAGAACAATATATAAACAAAAAATATGGGTGTATAATTTATGTTCTTGCAGGCATCTTCGTTTCTCTACAAGGAGAAGAATAGCAAAAATGTTAGAAGGACGTAGAATACATGTATTCTGTGAGTTCCACTTATGGATTCTTAAAGTTAAAACAGAGAAAGCATTTTATCATAACATCTTAAATACAAATTTTAAAATCTTTTGTTTTCTTTACAAAATAAACCTATAAATGGTTATTTTCCTCTCAAATGATCATTAATATTTGTAAAAGAATACATACATCTCTTAATTTGGATGTTTTGGATATGAGACCATTACTAACTTTTTGAAAGGTAACATAACATGCATTCTGAACACACACAAAAAAGAGATTTAAAATTTCTGAGAATATTTGCTATACTATTATATCATGGCCGACGTTGCCCTCAGTATCGTTGCCTATTATACAACTGGGCTGGTGCACTTAATATCTGGGATGGAGATTAAGTTTCCTTATGTGTGGAAATGACACGAGTGTGGATTGTCAGCTCAAGTATCATCTTGTTCACTTGACCGTGGTTTAAAATGACGAAGTTCGTCGACACTAGGACTCGTGTCCCTTCTAAGTACAACGTTAATGAAAAATCAGTGAATAGAGTTCTGACGAAGATAGCCTTATGGAATTTTTTATTTGAGGCAGAAATTTTTCATTCTTCAACAATTATTTAAACATTTTGTAATGACTTGTTTCTCATAGAAGGAATATAAATTCATACTAATTCTGTTATAATCTAGAGATAAATATCTTATGAATTAATATATTTTTCCAAGAGATTACGGCTTCAATGGGAAATCAAAAAGAAAACTTCGTTGAAAATTAAGAAGAAAACTTTATATTGAAATCTTATACCACAATCGCTGACTCATTCCTTCCTCGAAGGGTTCGAAGGTAATGTCTAGTGTAACGTTGTGACACCAGAATTTGTGGAATGGATCGGTAGCGTGAAGGGATCACACAGCTTAAATAAAAATTCTTCTCTATTCTACAATTGTATGAGTTATATTCTGGTTAGAAGACGTTTTCGCCTTGTTTCTCTTCGCACAAAGTCACAAGCAATATTAGCTTAATCAAAATACCACAAATAGGAATATATCCTCATGAATTTAGTCTCAAAATCGCAAGAGCAGGAAATAGCCTAAATCGTATCCTCTCTCGCTCACTCCTTAGGTCTAGACCCTAAATCATATATCTATGTCATGGGTCATAATCCCTCACAAGGAAGAATCAATCCTGCCACACCTGTGTAGCAGAGTCAGGTGTTCATGAATGCAGCTGACCAAAGCAGTTGACCCCAAATTTGGCTCATTTATTGCTTTGGAGTAGTAAACTTTTTATTACGCCTTTGAATGGGAAGTTGGGAAACAAAAACGGGAGTTCAATGCAAATGCCTCTGATGGGGGCTATCTATAGCCTACGTTACAGTACGGACACTTTTATTCAATTGGTTATATCCATCCGAACTTCTAAGACCTTTAATAGATGTGTATAAACCTTTATCCTTCTTCTGATTAATTCTTTCATTTTTCATGTATCTTTCTCATTTGCTTCTGGTTTTTAAAGATTTTCAAAAAAGGAAGAAAAAAATGCCATTCTCAATGATTTCACAAAGATATTGTGAAATCATTGAGATCATTGAATCATTGAGACCAATCCATCATTGGTATCCCCATTAAAACAATAGTGACTTTCGATAATTAGACACGATTGTTTGTCTGACACTCCCATGCTCCCGAACGTACCGTATTGTAGAGCACGCATATTGTACTATATATTTTCCAAGAGAAAGGGTCAATTTTGATAGTCCTTTTCAGAGTCATCCAATCTGCATTGAGCTCTACTGCTTGAAATCTATTTCTGGGAATCATTTTAATTATCGCATTGTTCAACTCTACGTATACGTCTGATAGATGTCCACCGTATATATCACTTTCAACAAGTATAGCAGACATCTGATGGATCTTTTCGTGATGAATGGATATCTATAGGAAATACTTGTATACGATGCACCAATTCATATCTTCTTACAATGTTTTTGATTACTTATTGATATTTTCTTGTAACATGTCTGATTACAGATTATAGATATTTTCTTACAATGTCTCTGGTTACTTATCATTGATATTTTCATACAATGTCTCTGGTTATTTATCATTGATATTTTCTTACAATGTCTGATTACTTATCGTTTGATTTGAATATTTTTAAATTCCACTAAAATCGCAATTATTTTCAAAAATACAAGGGGGAAACGTACTAATATTATTAACTATATCGATTAATTGATTGCTTATTAGCGTCGAACTTAGAAGCACGAGGGTAATACCCTCCTCTCTTAAATTCCATACACCGAGATTGATCTTTGAACCCTGACCGGTTTATCATACACTTTCCCCGTTACACGATAAATCTTTAGCGGCATATCTGTATTCGAACCCAAATTCTTATTCATGACTACTGGTTTACTTAAGCCATTTTATTATCTATATCATATAGAGGTGTACCAAACGATTACTTTTAAGTAATAGGTTCCAGCGTTTTTGTTCTTGCCTGTAATAGGCTCCAATACTCAATTACTCTCAGATCAAGTGTTCCAAAATCTTTTTAATATCAGAACAAAGAGGCTCCTATATTCTATTACTTCCGGAATGTGTGTTCGTATAACCTATTATTATTACATACTTCAATATCACATTTATTTTTTAATTATATTCTACTAATCAGTTTTTGTTTGTATTTTAACACTTCATTAGTTCTGGAATATGTTCGACTAACTCAATAGTGTTTCTGATATAAAAATAGTTTAAAATTTAAATCACTCAAGTTTCGCCAAAATAGTTGTAAGACAAGCATTATGAGGCATGACAAAATTAATTGGATTTTGTATGGAATATATTACTGTAACCTATTCGTATGGAATAGGTTCTGTAGCGTTAGGCTATTCGCGATTTCCTCTTCACTAACTTCGAGGACTTTTTATCAATTTGAAAGGCATAAAATTAGGATTTCTTCCCAACCAAAATGAAACGTGATTAAGTTAATTAGTTGTAGATAGGAATGAAGTGAAGTGATTTCGATATAGTTATGTTATATATAAATCACATAGAATTGAAGGAAACAAAGGAAGATAGGGGATAAAACGACTTGATGTAGGAGAATAATCATTCACATTGAAACTATTCCGCTGTTTTGTCGATTGAAGAGAGTTCTGCTAAAAATAGTAAGTCACGTCGTTAAAGTTGAAGAGAGTTGTGGAATTAAGAACGCGAGTGAACCGGAAAGATAGAACTGTGAGTTAGGTTGAGATTCCAGAGAAGAAAGCATTCTTAGATGTTCTACAGTGATAAACAAATAAAGAATTACGTTTGGTTTTTGGCGTATCTTCAGTTGAAGTTTAGTAGTTTTTGATTAAAGTATTAGATTGAGAAATGGTACAAGGGTTGTGGGTTATGGAAGATAGACGTAACAGTTCCAAACGTGCAATACTATTACTTTTGCATGAAATAATGCTCATCCCTTTTTGGGGTGGGGAGAGAGAGAAGGGAATAACTCACTGTAATAAAGTATATTAATTGTATTTTATTTTTTAAACGAGGTTCACGAGTATGAAGTCCTTCGCATCCCAAAAAACGTCGCCATAACTTTTCCGGTCAATGAGACCGTCCTCTTCTTTTGAGTAGATTCATCGGAAGCAGCCATTTTTTTGATTGATGATCGGTTTCCGCTGTATAATGATGAATCCATGTCTCATCGACGGTGATAACTCGTCGCGGCCACAAACAAATTTTGATTTGATTGAAAATGGTTTCCAAATCAAAACTAACCTATGAATCAGTGTCAAATTTGGTTTGACATCGTTTTATAGGCGATAACACGCAGTGGTAATACCAACTTGCCCTTGCGTTGCCACCAGTCCTAAAAATCGGTTACTTTCTGAAACACTCTCGTACGTTCCTGAACTCTTTATTTCTTTAAATCAATTATCTGGAGGCTGATATCAGAGCCGGGGATATCTGGGGAGGGGGGATTGCTTTGCGGCGGATGCAAGGCACCGGGCATCGCAAGTGAAGGGATCCACACTCAATCAAGAACAAAATAATGTACTCTTGCACATGAAAACTTGACACTATTTCTATCGATGTCACTATGATGTAATGCTCATTTTATCGTAAACATTATTATAGTAGGTCTACGAATTTCGACAATCTTCAAACTAATTTTTGTTGTCGTGAATTGTTGGTTTTTGTTACTTGATCCGGGGAACTCCCGAATATTCCCATTTAAGCTAACAGTTTTTAGTCAAGCATATATGAAGAACGTTTAAATGCATTTGCTATGTTAAGCATTGGAAAAGAAATTGCAAAAAATTTGTAATTTTTTCTGAAATATTTAATGTATCTGCAAAAACAAAATCACGCATTAAATAAATGTACATAAGTAATATATGTTCGTCTTTATTTTTTTTTCTTTGAAATAATTTAGAACCCCAAGTGGTTTCTTGTACCCAGGCCCCTTTATAGAGGTTGCCGACTTTGATTGATATTCTTATTATGTCACTGTGAGCTTTACGTTATCTTCTCTGATAAATTAAAGACAATAAATTCCTTTCTATATTCATTTCAATACGACCAATCCCTTAGAGCAACTTCACTCAGAGAGAGATGTAAGAAATAAAACCGCACACATTTAAAAATATGGCGAAGTAACACAATTTGTGGCCGAACACAATTACAGAAAGTGTGACACGACCTCTGATCGATTGTTCGCAGCTAGAACTCGAAACCTCAAAAAGATTGTTCGAATGTAAAAAGAAAGGTCGTTCCTCGGCCATCCCTCTCAGCGAAAAGGTTAATTGTTCACTTTTGTTTCTTTTCCATCGAAGGCTGGACCCCCGAGGCACGACACACTCCTGACCTCGCCGAGATCAAATGATTTTTTTTTTGATCGAAGGGGGATGGTAAAGAAACCACGCGGAAGTTTTTCCCCCAATTCGGCTAAACAACATTAAGCAATTACACGTGAAATGAATATATATGCAAATCAGATTGGAGTTAGCCCACTCGTATATTTAGCTGGAAGCCACAGGCTGGAAAAAAGTTTTAATTTTACTCTTATTTTTTATTGTCAAAAACAAGGTTCAATGTTGCCAATATCTGTTTAATAATATCGAGTGGTGTCTGCGGGAGCCCAACCCAAAATCGACTTTTACAGCTGCTGAAAGCTGTTTGAGTTGTGATAAGTGTATCACGTCACGTCAATTTGTATCATTATCTCGAACAGATAATAATAAAAGCAGCTTTTCCTTCATGCAACAATAAATGTTCATAGGTTTGCATATAATATCGAAAACATAAAAAAGGCCCGAACAATTAAAGTAAGCCACGCAAAAGAAATTGATAGAAAAGGATAGAAAAAACTTGTTTCTCATCCTTCTTCAACAATTGTTCCTCTAAACAGTAAACTTATATATATGTGTGTGTGATGAATTCCATTTATCTTCTCTTTTTAAAAATTCGTAATGCTTTTAACATGAGTCTTTTCAAGTTCAAAACTACTTTAACTTTCACTTAAAAAGTCATCCAAATCTTTTTTTACCTGCCATGTAACTGCTGCTCTGTCTTCCATCATAGCTTGAAAGTATAATAGCTTTAAGAATCCAGAAAGTTTAATTAAAGGGAAATATTCATTACTCAGAACGACTGCATTATTTTCCTTTTGCTGAATAGTGTTATAGGTGTTTTTTTTTAAATCCCCAATAAATTCTTTTCAATAATTGGTCACGGCATAATTATTGAAAAAACATTTTACGTATAAAGATTTAATGAAAAAAAACATTTGCGAAGAAACATTTTATGCATATTCAAAATACTTTCAAATATTATAACAACATGAAATAACATATCACAATCAATGATAAAAGTAAACAAGTATGTGAGAAAGCGACACACATACACGGGTGTCCCTCCTAGAGGTACTATGTTATATTTATATATGCCACATCTTGGCTATAGAATATTTGATATTCAGCCAAAAGAAGGCAGTCGTTAAGAGTTCCGAATGTTTTTATTTCATCATTCCAGATCAATTTATGTATTTAAAGATCCAATCATGCTGGAATATAGCTTCTAGGGTTGTGTGGCTCACGGCATGTGTCCGCTGAGAAAAAGAAACCTGTTGATCTTGCATCTTTTATATCAGGGATGAAAAGGAGACCTCTCCGAAATAATTTTGAAGTCATCAATAAACAGGGATTATGGCGGTTACTATAACACGTATGAATCCAAAGATAAAATCGGTATATTTAAATGTGGAAATAAACTTGACTTTTCAACAACTAAAAAATTTATACACACGTGAAACTTTATAGATGTATAAAATAAACAACATCAACGCAGCCTCTCTCTTTTAAATAACAAAAAAGTTGGAGAAATTAAATATTACAGCCTCTGCGTCACGTGTACGAGTTGTTCGAGGACAGTTATTCAAAAGTTATAACGGACACGTTAATAGCATTTGCTGCGTGGCAACAGTAGACCTCGGCCGGCCGCGTCTGTTTCGAAACTCAAAAAGTGATATTTATTTCCTTATTTTGAATAAAATATTTTCTCCTTCCCCTGCGCTACGCCACTGTCTGCAGGGAGTCTAAATTACTAAGTCTGAGCCCAATTATAGGTATTTTGAATTCCGTGATATTTCGAAAATGAATTTTTGACCTATGAAAGGGCTTTAACATTTGTCTGAGAAAAGGGCTTCATGCCAAATTATTTAGCATAAAATGTCAAGTTTGCAAATTTTAATATTTATCAATAGGATTATTAAGTTTTTTGGTTCCAGCATTACAAGGGGTTTCAAATTTTTTATTTTTATTCTGTTGAATTTGTAATAATTCTGTGGTGATTAATTACCATTCTATTGGATTATTAGAAGGGTTTATAGAAAGTAATTGCCTAAAATTGATGGGTAGGCCATCTGTTAATTCTTCTAATATCATTCGTGTAGATTATCTTAATTGTCTGCCTTTGTCCCATTTTGGGGAGGAAAGTGTTGATAAATTTCTTTCCCAGTGAATTGTTTTTGTGAGAAACCACTTAAGTTGGTTAAAGATAAGGCAAAATATTTTTCATTTAAGAAGCATATAAATTCCTCCCTAATTTTAATTTTGTCGTAACTGTTAATATATTCAGTAAAGACATTATTTTTCAAGTAATTTGATATTTGTAAGTTTCCACAAATCATCCAGATTAATTTGCTGTCATTTAAGCCACTGAAGTACTTTAACCATAGCTCACATTCATATGATTATTTGGGTCAAAAGAAATTAATGGTACATCTTTATGAATTTCAATTTTCATAATTTGGAAGTTTTGATTTGTTATTTGCTTCGCTCATATTTGTTTCCTTACCTCGACGTAATCGCATCTATAAAAATATTACATATAGGATAAATAAAATTAAAATTTCAAATTTAGAAAACACTTTCAGAACATAACATATAAACAGAGAGAAAAGATTTTAATATCTACAATTTACAATAACCAATGAAAATCAAACCATTAAAAAATCAACTTTTAACTTTTAAGACTTAGTTACGAATCATGAATTTATACGTTAACATTTAAATAATAAAAAATATGCACTTAAAAGTTGAATTAACAGTATATACTCGGACTCTTCAAACTATATTTATTCTTATAAAATAAATTATCAAAAATTAAAATTGGTATTACGAATGCGGAGTTGGAAAATTTCTCGCGTCCTCAGCTAAAGACTGAATGAAAAAGTCTACAGATCTCAAATACCGAAAAAATAAATTTCTATCGCTGTCATAAATCTCCTTGAAGTATAAGAACACTTCCAATCTCTTTTTCGATCTACCTCCCTACTTCAATCTCATCGCTTTTTATAAATACTTCCAATCTCGTTGTTGGATCTCACTTACTCATTGCATATCAGTATAATGATACTAATTTACCAAAGTCATTGATTAGGAGGATTCTCAAATCAAATAACGTCATAGAAAAGCCCTATAGGTAATAAAGACACTAAAATGCTTCAAATTTTGCAGTTTTTGATTTTGATAATAAGAAATAGAGGGTTCTTCACTGATTCCTCAAAAATGTAGTATTTATAAGAATTTGATACTTAGAAGGTTCAAAAATTTCATTTTAAATTGTTAAGGAACGTATCACGCTATAGAAAAAAATATGCGTATTTGTGGTTTTTCTCAAAATGTAGTTTCTTACGATTCTGGGAAATTTTCTTCGAATTCTACTTCATTCGTAGTGTTGATTGCACATTAGGAAATGAGGCCATTTTCTACGCAGTGAACGTAAATGTTTTCTAAGAAACGCCTACGAATTTTTAAGTATTGCGCAATATTTGTAATAATATTATGAGAAAAATTTAAGCCCTAAAATTTTTAAAAATTTAAGTTTCTATAATTTAATTTTGCACTTATTATTATGTACAATGAATCGGTTTGAATATTTTATGAATGACCAGCAAATTCGTAATGCTGTAAGATTTATGCAAGATGTTCCAAAGTAAACATTTTTTACAAAAATAAATACAGCTATTGATTAGTAATTGCTCATGCATAATTATTTATGTTTATAAATCCTATTCTCTTTCCATATAAAGATATATAAATGTATGGATCTCTCTTTTTTAAAAAAAAAAAAAAAAAATCAGATTGCTTTTATTTCAAAAAGTAATATCTTATAAGTAAAATTTTTTATTTTATAAATAAAATATCCTATTGCTTTTTATTTTAAGAAGTATGGTTTATTTAAAGTTGGCATAAGATAAGCTAATTTTTTTATCGGTAGTATCTAAGTTATCTTAAGGTTTAATGAAGGAAAAGCCCGTTACAAGTCCACTGGAAACCACCCAATGGAATACATTGCAAGTTAAATCCAAAGAAACATCAACAGCCTGTACTTGGCGAGAATACGCATCATTTTTGTCTTATAACCTTGGTTCAAAACTGTTCGTTTTCTATCACTTCATCGAGCAGCTATTGAATGTCATTATTAAAAATTGAGCCAAGATTAATGTAACATTTGCCGTAATCTGGTTGACTATTAGAGAATTTATTCAATAGCCTTATCTCTGCATGAATGCCAGTTAAGGACAGTAATTAACCAAGTCTCATTGCATGCAGCGAGCGGTTTTTTTTATATTTCGAATACAAATTCATTGAAAAACTCACTTTTTGGCAAGAAAAATGTTTTCTGATAGCTATATTTTAATGTACTGAAATCTACAAGAAAAATCCTTTTTGTCGATTTCAGTTTTAATTTATCTTTGAATGCCATCAGAATTTACATTGACTTTGCATCCAAATTCTGAACCTTTTCTTGGATAAAATTTCAGGCTTAATTCCTTTACACTGACTATCGTACTCCGATGAAAAAGAAACATTATAAAAATTCCTAGAGAGATACTTAATTTAAAATACAAAATATTTAATGACACTAACTGTAAAAGAATGTACATTTTAGATGGAACTTTACAAGACACAAAGTTTTGTGGACAGGAGTTTTGAGTACGAGTGACCATTCCTCCTTATGTCTGCCAAGGATAAATTCGAAATCGATTCTGGTTGGGTATTCCTTTATCTTCTCTTCAACGAATCTACAGAATATAGAATTACAAACGTTGTGACGAGGCTTGAGATTTATTAAATTTGGGTTTCTGGAATAGTGTTAGATAGAAAGAATACTTAATTATATATAAATGCTGTAACATAAAATGGGAATGTTTAAATGTCAATTTCGGCATGGTCAGAACTTAATTAAAATAGGCCGACTTATAAAAGAAGTGGGTGAAGGAAAATCATTACACCTTTAACTTTAACAAACAGTGGTTTTATTACCGTTACTCCACACCTAACCGTGGAGTAATAAAATCACTGTTTCATTACCGTTGTTCCAAATCTGACTAGCTTGCTTCTTTTTGGATTAATAACGTAATAATAATGTTAGATTGCCGCACAATAGAAACATTCAGAATTCTATAAAAGTGACCTGTTGTGCGAGACTATATGCATATCTTTATACTTTAACTAACTAATCCCTTTAAAACATGATCGTGAAAGAAATTGAAATAATGTGTACCGTAAATTAAAACATTTTGACGTATATTGCACATACTTAACTTACATTTCTATAACTATTTGTAATACTCGTATATTAGAATACAATGCATATGCTATATAATTGTCGCGTTCATTACACCTTTGAGACATTTGCGGCTTCGTTCATTTTTATATGTTGATTTTTTTTTTTTTTTTTTGTCAAGAATCTTTTTTTTTAAGTGCGAATGATTCACGATGCCAAAAATTATTTTTTAATTTGTAGTTTAGTAGAATTACGAAGAATGTTTTTATACCGAACCACAGTGAGTGAATATTAATAGCAAATTCATTTGGCAAACTGGACATATTAGTATGGTTGATTTATACTGAATCTCTTTGTTCTATGCGTGTGTATTTTTATTTCCATATTCTTTTATTTTTCATATTCGAAATAACTTCACAGTATCTTAATTTTTCATCTCACTCTCATTTCATTAAGATTCTATTTTTAAAAAAGCTTAAATATTAATTAGTAGTTTTCCTCACCAATTGTGAAAAGTAGAGTATAAATTTGGAACTTCCCTCCCCCTGATAGAACAAGAAACCCATTTATATATCTTCTAACTTGGATTTTGTCTCCGTCAGAAACATGCTACATAATTCTGTTGGAATCGAATTATTTTTTCTTCATGTATAATATATTCCAATTTTGTCTCCTTTGCGAGAGTGGTACAAAAATATATGTTTATGAAAACAGATGAATTTATTAAGGCATTTTGGTATTACCATTAAGCTTTGCCTTTTATTAAACGGATCCAAAATAAATTAGACACTGATTTTGGGTTTGTTTCGATGACGACAACAACCCAACGTTGCACCAATCAAAATTTAATTGATGCAGCTGTGTCGAGTTGTCATTTTGAGTCGAGAGGTCACCGAAGATGAGGTACTTGCATTCATCTCTCATTATACACTGGATATCAAATAACAATCCAAAGAATGGGCTACTTCTGGAAATCTGATCTAAAAAGGGCAAAAACAGAAAAGTTCTGGTGAAGATTTTCTGGAATGCGAAAGGCCCTACTCATGGACTTCTAAGATAAAAAAAAAAAAGGAAAACGATCACTAGACAACACTACAATGAATCACCCCAATTCCGTTTCCTATTCTTTATCTTTTGACTCTCCCTCGTACATTGCTCGGTAAATATAACTACAACTGCTAAAAATGTATTATTTTATTTTCAAAAATCAACAGAACTTTTCGGTAGACGTGTTATTTATTATCTTATGGATTTTAAATTAACACGTTGTATCAATGTAAAGCATTGAGCGAAATTTAATTTTATAGCCAGATGCTTTTTAGTTAAGGGCAAAATTGGAGCTAATCGTTGCAACAGGGAGGGCCTATCTGCGACATGCATGCCACATTATGGCATGGCGCAGTCCTAGCAGTGGAACACTTCTTGAAAAATTTAAAAGATCTGAAAACTCCGAACTACGATAAATTTCATAATCATTTTGAAGGAATCACTCAGTTCTAGCGTTGATGAATTTTCCAGGAGATAAAAAAAAAGATTTCGATCTTTTCACACAAATCCTTTTTTTTTTTTTTTTTTTTTTTTTTTTCAATTTCCGTATATACAAGATGTTAGTTGTTAACCCTTTGAATTTCAATTTGAAATTATTGAGCCACAGCATCTTACTACACTAAAAAGTAAATATAAGGAGCTTCTTTCAACTGCAAGTGATCCCAATTTTATTGAATTTTGGAAATTTGTACCAACGAGTTACTTCATCTCAAGTTTACACATTTGGCTGTTGAATATTGCTGTAGATTTGGATCAACATATATTTGTGAACAAATGTTTTCTGTTACGAGCATAATAAAATCAAAATATCGTTCAAGGGTATCTGATATGCACCTAAAACAACACATTTTGTTAACAACTTTATGAATTAATCCTTGGCAAAAAAAAATACAAATTTAAAAACCACACTACTATAGTACTGACTGTTGAATAATTATTTAGGATCAGATGTTTTATTCATTTTTATTTTACATCTAGATTTAACTGACCGAACCTTTAGAGTGTTTATTGACAATAAAAACCTAACTTTGAATTTCTGTTTTATTTTTTATATTACTTTTTTTTCACATATCTACCACTTAAAGACTTACAAAAAAAATCATGTGCTGTTGGCATAAACCTCATAATCGCCTTATGAATAGTAATTTTTTCATCTTTATATATTTTTTTATGTTGGAAAAGTTAGAAGTGGCGCACGTGATTCCTTTTGATCAAATAATGATACTTTCCTCAAAATAATTGGCCACCCCTGCGTCACAAGAACATATTAAAGCAAAATGGAAACTATATAAGCCCGCGCAATAAATATTAAAAGAAAGTAATTTTGTTTCTTTAACTGCGATTGTCTTATTCATTTAGTAAAAACGTATCTAATCCAAAAAACTGTCCATTTAATCATCCGAAGATTGTTCCTTTAAAAGTACATTCCTTATTTTGAAGGAAATGGCGCATAATAATAGATAGCTCACGATAAACAACATTATTTCGTAATCATAAATGAATCAAAACGAGAGCGATTGCCCTACCCTATGATCAACCTCGATGTTAAGTGAATATTGAATTAAATCATCGTGTCAGAACTTAGGTATTTTAACTTAGTCCTTAGTTATTATGTCACACGGATTGTTGTTCTGTTCATTCCGTCATTTTAATAGCTGACATTTTCCTCTTCTCTTCAGTCTTCTTTCGGGGTGAGGCATGAACTCTGTGCTTAAGTAGCGCTTAATACCAACATATCACGGCATAGGATGTAATTATTCTTCTCTAAGCGAAGATCAATGGTTAAATTATAGATGTTATCGTTTAAAGCGCCGTCGCTCGGGTCCCGACGCAAAGCGCTGGCCACTGATCTGATTAAGAGATTCAGGAATTTTAATAAAGTAGATATGGTTCTGCATAAGATGTGGGATCGTTCGCAAAATGAAATTGTGTTAGAGAAGAGCTTTCTTGGAGCAGTTCCGTAGAGAAACAATACAGATTGTTTTATCCAGTAATAATAATTTTAGGATACAGTAAATTTTACTGTGAATTTATAAAACATTTTGATTAATTCTGTCACTAACTAAAAGGAAAAATTAATAGATCATATAGTAAAGCTCTTGGTATTTTTTTATCATGAAAAATGTGAAAGACTACCACGAATTTCTGCTTTTATCCAAAAAAATTGAATAATATGTGGTTCACAGAGCGTGTCGAGAATATTTGTTATCAAAGTGATTTGCATTCTATCAATATATATATATATATATAATTGTATATATATACACATATAAGGAGGCGACATTTGAAATTATTAAGTTGTTATTGAATCAGTATTACACACAAATAACATTGCTACATGCATTTATTGTTTCCAAACATATACATACATATAATCAGTATATACATACACACATACATGCATAATATTGGCTTCAAACATACATATACATAACTGTACATACAACGTATACATGCATACACATTTCTAAAGATAGATTTTGATATTATTACATATATGATGAGCATATTGCTATATATTATTATTACAAACGTATACATTATTGTTGGAGCAAACGTACGTATTGTCATTGTTGCTGGTTGTTGCCATTATTTTAAATGGAGCATTTTATATATACATGTTATTATATTATATATACATATATAAACGTATACACATATATATATATATATATATATATATATATAAATGTATACATATATATATAAATGTATATATATATACACATATATATGTATACATATTTAAATATGTATATATATATATACATACTACGGCCATTACCATTGATACATTGTTGCTCTCTGCAAAGTCGATGTTGATAAAAACGCCGAATACTTATGAAACTTTAGAGAAGACCAAAAAATTTCAAGTACCATTGAGATGAATCAACCCTTCTAGATGGTATATCTTCGGCTGAAATCCCTCAAGATTCCTTTATCTAATACCACGTGAGTTACCACATGATCTAAAGAAATACTTCCATATAAATTTGAAGCAAGGTAAAATTCTCTCTCTTTCGTTTCGCCCGTAAAGGCTGGTGTATTCGAAAATGAACGAAAAGTTTCCTCTCTCTCATCTAAGAAATAGACCTTAGTCAGAATTGGTTCTGTGATTATTACAGTCATATGGAATTCTAATGCCATGTGTTTACAGTACATTCATACATAAACATTATTGTTACACACACATATATATATGACAGTCACGGATGGATAAATACTACTAATTCTCTAATAAAGTCTATTTATTGCTTTTGAATGAAAGAGAAGCGTTTACATAATAATGAAAGCAGCGTAAACTACGTCACTTCTATTAAGTGAATTGAATGCACTAGAGGATATCAGTATCCAAAGCAAAAGAGAGTGAAATCTAACCTCCCATAGAATTTATAAGCGGGGATTTCTTCAGATCATGTGGTATTGGAAGGAGGGATTTCCAAGGACTTTTCCTGAAAACAGAAAGTCTAGTAAGGATTACACCTACAGACTTGAACCCGTAGGAAAAGTTGACACCGCAGATTTTACGAGATAAAGTATTTTCCCTGCATATTGACAAAAGCCTCGGGTGAATTCCGGCATCTTTCACATCCTCTAACCACAAAAATCTTATCATTCCTCGTTGCTTCTCTTTGTTGCTGTCTGATATGCTTATGATGTTGTAACTAGATAACAGCTGACGCGATCGTGATAAAATTCCACACACGTGACCACAGACGCGCCAACTCAAAGCATGCGCATGCGGCTGTTTCCGATCTTTGTTTAATAAAGTTGTATGTATGTATGTATACACTGGTTTGCAAAACGTAAGCAACATGCGTCTTTTTTGCCATAATTCCACGAGAAATCCTCTGAGACACATGGAATTCAGAAATGAGAGACAGCATTTTATACTTAAATGATGACGATAGCATAGTTGCGCAAAAATGAATACAATGCATAGAATATGGAATCAAAGGGGGAAAAGGCTTTATTAAGCTCATAGTATCGTTACACATGATTATCTGTCCAAGAGGTAGAACAACAAGGAAATGTTCCTTAGTATGGATACGCCCTCCCCTTACTGTAATGGTTGCTTCGCACCGTCTCTCCATACTCAGCATCAGATTGTCCAACAGTTCTTGAGGTAGGAGTACCCATTCCTCAATCAGTATTTGTTTCAGTTGTTAGGTGTTCCCCAGAGAATGTAATCGTGCCTGAAGGCGTCTTCCCAAAACATCCCACATATGTTCTATGGAATTTAAATAAGGGGAGAACGCTGGCCATTATATTCGAGGGTTATCTTCACTTCCAGTAGCTGCTAAACATCAGCAATCTGGTGTGGCTTGTCATCCATGAAAACGAAGTCTGGTACAAAAGCACCTCGGAACAGATGCACATGGGAAAGGATCATTTCTTTACAATAGCGAACTTCAGTTACAGAACCTCTGTCGAAAACGAGGAGCTCAGTCCACCCGTTCAGCATGTCTCCCCAGACATCATTCCCAGGAAGACCGTAACGGTCTCTTTACGTAATGTTACTGGGATGAAACCTGGTTCCGACCTCTCTCGAAATCAATTGGCGTTAAAAATCGTTTGTGGCACTGAAACGACTCTTATTCGTAAAAAGGACACGACTCTATTGATGAGATATCCAGTATTTGTGCCCCTTTCACCACTCTAAACGGGGCCGTCGATGGTGAACTTTCAGGATGGTGGACGAATAGGCCACCTTTGTGAAGGCGTCTGGCCACAGTAAACCGTGACACTTGTCGCCCTGTTGCAGTACACAGTTGATGAGCAATGGCGCTTGCTGACTGTTATCGGGCTCTTTTTGCCTGAATTACGATATATCGGTCATCCACTGCAGTTATTTTCCTAGGGCGGCCTCCACTAATTTTTCTAATGGCTGTATCTATGGTTCGGAAGGCAAATTTAGAAAAAGTAGTTACTCACTTTAATTACTCATTATTGAAATTTCATTTCGAGTTATAAAAATACTTGAAAAAGCTTAAAGAATGAGTCAAAAATATACTACCTAGACAAACACCTTCAATCTTCGCATGAGAACTAAAAATGTCAAGCGCTGCCAGAATGCAAACACATTAAACTATAAAAAAAACTATTTTTAAATGTTACCAGAATACAATATCTAAATTCTAGAAAGTTATATATATATATATATATATATATATATATATATATATATATATATATATATAAAGAGAGAAAGAGATATGTGTATGTTTGTGAGTGTGTATTTCCTATATTTAGTTGATATTTTATTTAATCAAATAAATAAGACATTAATGATTATCATCATCCAATTACTCACAATGTAGATGAGAATATTGTCAAATTGTCAAATTCACAAATTCACACACACGCAACACAGTTTAATATGATGACGAAAATTCTGTCCTTTTTTACCTTTCCTGTTGCTCCTCGAGACCTTGTGCGGCTTATTTCATTGCAGACATTTCTCGTTAATTTTTAAATAGAAACATTTTGATAAAATGCCAAGAATGAGCACGAAATCTTTCTCGAGTCTTCAGCGATCAATAATTACTCTTGAACTGCGTAACGAAGTAACTTTATTCCATATACACTAACACGAAATATAAACTTTCTTTTTCATTAATCTGACCAAAGAGATTTCTTCTTGGTTGATGGTGTAGGGTAATATAAACATGAAAAGAACCCATTTTAACTTCTTTTAGGAGAGTAGCTCGTTTCACATGCAATAATATCAAAACTTTCCACAAAGAATTTATGATTCATATGTAAATTTCCGTCGATTGTTTTCGTCGAATGTTGCCAAATGATGACTGATTGATGTAATATAACTGGAAATAAGTGATGTAATAATGCTAACTTTTATGGTCGGCGTAATTTTACGCTATTACCGATTTGATTTTATTCATTTTATTGTTTACGAGTATACATATATATATATATATATATATATATATATATATAATTGGCTTTGAGTTACAAGTATTTAATTTTGTTATATGTAAAGCTATTTGCAAAAGTTTTGTGACAGGAGGTATTGAGACAACCGTCTAGAGTGGAGGCAAAACAGTAACTGCTGTGGTTCTGCTGGGGATCGACCTCGATTGGTTTCTCGTCGGCGAATCTCTTTCATCTCATCAATACCCTGCCGAAATATCCAAACTATCTAGAAATGTAGATATCTTGGAGAACGCATAAGGGGCTCTGGCTGTCCAGATGCAGAAAACCTTCAGCTTCTTATGAGTTCTATAAGGCAAAACTTGGAACAATTAGAAGGAGAGAAACGCCAGAACATGCCATCAATGTCAAAATCGATAGATCCCCCAACAGACATAATAATTCGAGATAAAAACAAACGCTTTTATATGGGGGCAAAGTTTTTTAAAAAAAGATTATTGAAATGTTAGTTAAAACTTGCATTGTTAGGCGAGTAAGAACGATTCCCTAAGTTTCAGAGCTCTAGCTTTATGGGAAGTTGGTTAAATTAACGATCGAAAATTTGATGACACACATACACCAAGTGAAACACATAAAAACCTTTTAAGAACTTCGTAAAAAAATGCCTCATCTCTCTCTCGTCTTTAAGATTACTCTACCTGCGTAATTCAATATATCTTCCATAGATGGCGCCCCTTTACTACACAAACTACGATATCAAAAAATTATTGAAATATGAGTTAAAACTTGTCGTAAATGTCTAAATATTGCATTGTTAGGCGAGTAAGAACGATTCCCAAAATTCAAAGCTCTAGCTTGATGGGAAGTTGGTTAAATTAACGATCGGAAATTTGATGAAACACACACCAAGTGAAATACAGAAAAACGTTGTAAAAAAGAAAGCCTACTCAAGTGATAGCAACCAGGCATGTAGATATGCAGCAAATGTTTCACGATGGACTTAGAAATATGAAACTACAGTGGACAAGAGACGAGAATTATACCTGATCTCGTACCTGAGATTAAAAACTTCCGTACACCGTGGCGGCTGTGGTAACTGAATGGCTCAGTCGAATCGGGGGTTATGGTTCCTGGTGCCACTAAGGATCTGTCATGTAGTGAGGCCGATATATGTTACGTCTATCTGAGTCCTCTATTTGAAATGGTGTGGAAGTTAGGATAATGGGTTGCTAGATCAGATATGATCCTTGTCACTTGCCCGTTGTTCGAAATACGAGGTCAGTTGCCACAGACCTGGGTTTTTTTTGTTAGAGCGATGTTTATAAACAAAGACACAATCCATTGCCTCACACCATGATGGCTTAGTCTTTGATGTATTTAGGACTCTAGCCCATGGCTCAACAAATGCATAGGTGCTAAGAAGCCCGCGATCATCTTATTGGGCTACTGTCAGATCTAGGAAATACACACTCACATACATACACACACATCTCTCTCTCTCTGTATATATATATAACTCTCTTGAATTTAGATATTGTATTCTGGTAACATCTAAAAAATTTTAAAAAATGAAATTTACTTAAAAGTAAAAGAAAAAAAAAATTCTCCACGATCAAATTCTAAATGACCTGGAACAAAATTCTAGAGGTCGAAATCTTTATTTTGCACTAGTCGAATCTTAAAATTGACGACCTAGAATTTTCATGAAGCAAATGTGTAACTCTCTCTCTCTCTCTCTCTTTCCTGTATGTCTACTTTCTGCTTTACCATTATTTTAATTAACTGTCCAATTAAAAACATACTATTGTATCATTAATTTTTTTTCACGCGGGCTTAAAGAAGAAATTCAAAACGATAGTGAAAAAAATTTCAACTCTCTAAGCGGCAAATAATTATTAATATGATAAATCGCGAAAAAAAATATTCTCCACGATCAAATTCTAAATGACCTGGAACAATATTTCCCTCGGTCCTTACGATCCTCCATAATTTTGTCTTTTCTTAAATTTAAATTTTAAAACCCTCTCTCCATATTTCTTGTTACATATTTTCCCTTTTTCTTCTTTTATTCTAAAATGATTCTTATTTATAAAATTTAAATAGCTATCTTTCTCTGCTCTTTATATATATATATAACTTAGATTAACAAATTCTAAAAGATTGCCGCACCCCCCCCCCTGACAAAACTCTACCTTCTTCCCTTCAACCCTATTTGGCGCAGCCAATAGAAATCCTCCCCTCCGCTTCCTGACTACAAATAGGATTCTAGCCTTCCAGCATCAGAAACTTCAACTTTCTTCAAAAAGGCCAATTTCACTGCTCCTTCTCTCGAACAATAAGGCGCTGCGTGGCCTAGACGCTCGACAAAATTGTTAACATTGATTACCCTATCAGCAGCTTCTGATACTAATTGCTATTTCTTTCCGTTTGCTGGTCATGTCGTTGGCAGATATTTCTGTGTTAACTTTAAATATTTAAGTGTTTTTAATGTTAATAAATCGCACTGGTACATATTTGGAGTTAGTTAGATGACTAACAATTGGTCACACCTACAATCTAATACTGAGCAAATCACAAAGAAAAAACACATCAGGCAATTGTACGAATACTGATGAAATCATTGGCAAATGTATTTTACAGGGGAGGATGCACTGAACCTACACTTATGCCATAAATTCCCAATATACTTTACGATGGAAAAATGATTTTCCAAACCGTTTCTGCCAACATTTACTTCAATTAGTTAATTTACTTTGAATATGCAAACTTATAAAAGAAAAAAGGTACTTTTCCATTATGCCCGTGCAAATCTCGCCAATCAGATTTCATTGGCGACAATGCATTGTATACACATATTCCGTTTGGCATCGGTTGTATCATTTTTGGCGACTTAATCACTTGCGCCAGCGAAATGGAAAAGTACCAAAAAAATCAATAAAATACCGCCAAGGAGGCTTTATTTACTTTGTCAGCTGGTTAAATTAGAAGATGATGTTCTACTTGGTATTAATGTTATACAAAATTTGATTTTTTTTCAAAAAAAAAAAAAATTAAAGACCTGATTAATCCTCAAAAGGGTGTTACGCAATCAAACATGTAAATTGGTAGTAATTCTGTCGTGTTAAATTCTTTTGTATATACTGATTGAGATTTTGTTCGAGAATTCTAAATAATAAGCTGTAACATAGGGTATTCGCGAATTATTTCACCTCAACTAACATCTGGGGTTTCTATCTGATTTTATATTTAAGCTCCCAGCTTCTTGCCAATAAAACGGAACGTGATGCAAATTAAGTAAACTTCAGAAGTGAAGGGAAAATATGCCGTTTAAAAGTGACAGAGAATTGAATTGAAATGAAAAAACGTTATGGTATTAAGAAAAATATTGATGTCATGTGCTCGTAAGTATTCTGGTGCTTATAGTGGATTTAGAGGGGTTAGAACTCTACACTATCGGAACAATTGTAGGAATTCTCGCAATTTTATTCCAGTGAGCATATTCTTTGATATATAATAGAAGTTATAGGTACTCGCGTATAGGGACTTAACTGTGGAGAGCTCCCCTTTATTTGATGAGTGAATAAAGATTTTTTTGGTTATAACTCTCAATTTTAATTAATTAATCTATGCTTGAACTCAAAGTGAAATATTTATCTCTTAATTACACTGTAAGATGACGGACGGGAAATAGGATGCCGTAACAAAGCGAGTCTAAAAACAGGTTAAAGGGGCAGTTCTTTAAAAGCGAACATGAAGGAGAAAGAACAGTTTATCTAAGAAGATTATCATAAAAAAATCTTTAACCACTGCTAGGAGGAACGTTGAAGGATTTAGTTTTGCCATACAACTTTTTACAGTTGGCTGTCCTCACAGAAACCACTTCAAAACGTGAATAAAATTTCCCGAGAATCGGTTATTGAAGCACGTTCTTCTTGTAGAGTGACTGACTGTTTTCTCTTATTTGTCATAATTGAAGCAGCAGCCGTGAGTTGACTAAGTAAACAAACAAACCACTTGTACCTTGATAAATACGGAAAAGACACTAAACGGCTGACCTCAGCGCGTTTATTTGCAAAGTAACGCCCATTGAAGTCAGGTATTGGAACTTTACCGGAAGTTTACAAGGAAAACATTTATATAATTTAAGATAATTGTCCACCGTAATCATATCTAGTGTAATTAGATTATTTTTTTACTGTAAAAACATGTGGGATCTTTTCTGAGTATCTTGCCCTTGAATTCAGGGAATTGTGCTTTAAAGTTAACAAGATCTGTCGATTTCGGTAAAAAAAATTTCCGATTACACGAGTGGTTTTACAACTGGAAATATATCACACACACGTGCCTAAATGTTAATAAATGATCAGTACCGTCATATTCAACGTGTTTTCATAAGGTTAAATGATGTCCATGAATGGTTTTAATTATATCGAAGGACGTAAGAATCGATAGATTACTGTTACATTTTGCTTCTTAATAAAAATTACTTTGCAGTCCGGATGTAATTTATTTCTGTTGAAAATTGCCACGAAAACTGTCACATAATGAATCAGGTAATTTTTATTGCTAAGAAAAAAACCTGTTATGTTTCTCTGTATTGAGATTGATGAAGAAATGTTAATATACGATCAAACTCGTCGCTCATAAGATTAAATTATGTGCGTGAGTGGTAAAATGACATCGGAGGACATCATATCGGTAGATTTCATTTGCACTTTTTTATTATTGTTAAAGTGACAATATAACGGATTTAACTAATTATATTTTTAATGAAAATTGTTCTGGAAAACATCGCATATGCTGAATAATTTTCATGAATAATGGGAAAAAAACTGTTTTTTTTATATTCAGCTGCTTATCAATGTTAATAAAAGAAAACAAGAGATTTATTGCAAAATATAGTAGGCACTTTTCAATGCAGCACCATAGGGACCACAACTGAGCCGAAGTAGCGACTTTGCCGGATTATGGAGCATTAATATAATTTTAATAAGGATTCCAAAAACAAACCACTGTACAAAAATGTTAAAGCGTTTGAAACATGTATTCAATTTGTTTGAATACATTCTGGATCTGTATAGACGATATAAATATCCGACAGAGTATTTCGTCCGTCCGTCACCTAAGAAATTAAATTCAAACATTGAACATTAATATATTTGAATATTCTCATTGAAAAACATAGTACAAAAAATTAATACAGTAACCTTGACAGTTGTGACAAACAACATTATGGCAAGAATGACCGTTACTGTTATTTGATATTTATTACGTTGCTTTAGTGTAATTCAAGTATCTTCTTCAAAAATTAATTGTGAATTAAACACAAATTTATGAAATCTGCACAGAGCTATAATTTTTTGAAAAATTTGACACATTTTATAAAAGGATCAGAAGCTTGTTCCCATGAAATTTCAGCTTCATTTCTCATGCCACTTTCATCCGATTTGTGGCCGCGGTAGTCTATTTGTCAAGATCACGAATTGGCGAACTGTGTTGTTTCATCGAATCGTGAGTTCATATCCTGATGGCACTAGAGACCCGCCATGTAGTGGGTGTGGAAATTTGGAGAGGGAGGTACCAACTCAGATGTCGTCCTCGTCACTTGATCGAGACAAGGTTCGTCTTCAATAGCCCTCGTGTTGCTTCTGAGTGTAAAGTTAATGGACGATGAAACACTTTTCATCCGATCCTACCTCCAAAACCTGAGTTTCTTGTGGATTCACGAAATTTTACGAACACACGAGAAAAACTAAATCCGAATCCATACGAAAAAATACGAAAATAAACGACTCGATCGGTGTCTGGTTATAAAATGTGAAGAATCATTGAATGCCAGATTAAAGAGTGCTTACTGTGCTTGGAATTTTAATGGCACCCTAAGAACGATTTATGCAGAAATAAATGGCACTAAAAAGAATGCGCATACGTTTTCGACGCTTACAGTTATTCAAAAATTTTGCTGTAATTTGGCGTATGTAGAAAATACTCTTAAAGGAGGGGGTGGGGAGGCAGAAAAATGAGTCGATAAAAAGTGTAATTGAAACTTGATCTTGTAAAAAAATATTTTCAAAACAACAAATTCGAATTTAAGAGCAGTTTACTTAAAAAATCCATTTTAAGTGAGAAAGGGCACATATAAGACACTTATTTATTTCAATTAAATTAAAATTTCACTTCCGATTTCGATATGCGTGCTCCTACTATCTTCCGGTCATCAGAACCAATATCTCTCAAAATTCATTTTATTTTGTGAAAAAATGTATTTTTTTAAATATTTAATTAGAATTATAATACTTTTAACATCTTTTGAAAAAACAATGATTTTCTTTTGTAATAAAAATTCAACTGCGTAAAATTATATTACAAATATTTCGCTTACAAATGTGTTAAAAAAGGTTTATTTAGATTCTTTCACATTCCAACAGAAAACATTTGCTCATCGTCAATATAACTAATAGTCTAAAAATTTTTGCTCAGAAATTAATTATCAACAAAGAGAAGATGCTGCCCCTTCGGAGTTTTATTCAGTAATGTCTTAGATGAGTGTAATGAATAAAAAAATATATATATGTGTTAAAAATCGTTTGAAAGAGTGGTTAAAAATTGCTATGTCTAATGATTCTTGAATAGTTTTTAAAACTTTTTACTGTAATACAAAATAATCCATAAATGTGAATATGGCAAAATAAAAGTTCAAAAAGTAGGAAGGATTCAATTTTAAAACAATGTAGTAAGGCAAATAAAACATTTCACGTTCCATACACGCAATTCAAAAGTTGAAAAATATTTCATAAATGTTGTTAAAAAGGTTTAAATTTAAATGAAATTGTACATTAACTATTAGTTAAATTAATTGTACGTTACGTCTTCGAAAAAGGTTCAGGAGAATCTACTTTATTCTAAAAGTGTGAAGAAAAAGGAATTACAAACCACAGATAAAGTTTAAAACGAATGTTCGAAAAGAAGCGAAATAAATACAAGCAAAAAACAATTGTTGACAAAAAAAAAAAAAAAAAGAGAAAGACAATAATAATGATAAAATAAAATTAAATTAACTATTTGTCGTCCTTTATTATTTTTTTTCTCTTCTTAAATATCCATTGTGCTCCTCTCCGCCTCATCTCTCACCTCCATTCACCTACATTTTCATTCCAAAAACCATTGCCATTTTTTTCCTTTCTAAAAACAAAACAATATCCATTTCAAGCCTTTCACCGCCGATTCTCCGTCTCGTGTATTTACGTCTCGCGCGTTGAGTAATCAAAGGGGGGAAAACCACAACAAAAACAAAACAAAAGCCACGGCATTCGATCGGTTCAAAATGGCGCCGAACTGACCAGTCACCCTTGACGCCCGCCGGCTCGAAACACAAACATTCTATCTCGGAAAGAAACAGGAGGGAAAAAAAAGAACACAAAAATTCGAAGTGACCGAAGCGACGGACCACGTGAAGCGAGGGTGACCCACATTAGCACCTTTTATGCTTCTCTCTCAGTCACTCAATGACACAGTTTTTCTGGAAATGTGGACGAAGTGTGTTGTGAGTCTCATTTTGCGCAACGAAAGAATCAATTTGGAAAAAGAAGCTCTCGTGATAAACTGAATATATAATTCTGCGCTCAGCCTGTCCGTTAATTCCTCCTGTGCTTCTTTGGATAACGCAAATCATGTTGTTGCAAGCCATTGCGGAAATAGCCTTTAATAACTTCTGGTGAGTGTTCTAAACGTTCTTCTTGTTCTCTTATATTCGTGCAGTGTAAGCATTCATCGTCAAACTTTACACATTACACCAAATGTTTAGACCAGGTGCCTCATTTTTTCTTGATATCACACACACATGGCAACTTTAACTTTCTCTCACACATACCACACTTAAATTACAAGACATAAGCCATATACTTTGTATATATATATATATATATATATATATATCTGTGCATGCGTTCAAATCTTGTAGGTTTAAAATTAAAATGAAAAATTTATTTCAACTTATCAGAAAAAATATAATCAAAATTCTTTCCAAACATTAAATGAGATATCAATGACTTATATTGTTTTAGAGAATCAAGGTCGAATTTCAGGTATGCATGCTCATAAATTTTTGGCCTAGGATTGCAGCTGTAATTGATTCTTATTCCTAATGTTAAAACATTTTTTAAAAAAATGATTCACTCTAATGTGATGTTGCAAAAGGAATCTTCAATATTTGTGCTGTACCTTGCAACAGGAATTCATCCATATTTCATAAAGTATTAGTGTAAAGGAATTCTCATTTATAGAGAAATTTTGATTTTAAAGTATACATTTATTGCCCCCATTTAACTTGTTTCTGAAATAATTCCAATTTCAACTTTTAATAATTATCTTGTCATTTCGGTTCAAAATCGCTGCCTATAGTCTGAGAAAAGTAGATGCAAGTGGTTTTGATCACAAAATTTATGACCGCTTGTATCATCTCGTTTTCGCATATTGCGTTGTATTGAAATCTTAGTGGAATTCAACATGATACATTTTAATCTGTTATATAATTTACATCTTCTTTAAAATGGGAGAAAGGATTAAAATGAATTTTAAGGAAGTTAGGTTTGCTGTTTTGATCTTAGAAAAAAAAACTCAATTTCTCATTGTATACAAGATCATTAACTTTATTTGCTAGTTTTCATATTTATAAAGCTTGGTTAATTATATTTAATGTGAAACTAATGTATATACTACACACACACACAACGTGTGTGTGTATAGCACTTTAAAGTAACAATACATTTGGATTTCATTTTCCGTTTTCGGAATGTACCAATAATTAAAGTTATTTTGCTGAAAATATTAAAAAAAACGAAATCATTTTGCTTACATATAAGGCATATTGATTTTAAGTTTTAAAGAGTGAGAGATTGACTTCAGATATTAAAAATATCTTTTATTTAAATAGATTTTTATTTTATAATTAGATTAGCATCATCTTCCTCTTACATCGTCAAAATATAAATTATAATCTTTTTAATGGCTAGACACATAACTATTTGTTCTATGTCTGTGTAAATAATTAAGTATTTAAATTTCGATCTGTGGTTATTAAATAAGTCATTCACAAAAAAGAAAACTATATCTCGTAGATTCACTAAAAAGGAATGTTTTTAAAGATTGATTTTTGCCTGAGAAGATGTCATTTTAAGCATTGAAAACGAGTCCGTCAAGAAAATTTGTTTATGTATATCTGCGGGATTAGTCTGACAAGATATTTCTTGCTATGTTGTATATATATATATATATAATTTTACGTTTAATCTCCTTTATTATTTTGTAACTGTTTATTTTGAGATTGTGAGGTTTATCTTATATAATCTCTTGGTATTGGTCTTAATCTTAAATATTTCTTTTCCTTCTGATTTTTGTATTTTAATTCTTTTGAATTTTTGGTTTCATAGCAATTTTTTTATGTATCATTTAACTGTATTAGGAACGTTAGGCCTGTAAATATATATTAACGAACCGAAAACTTTTTAAAGACAATTGCATTCTCTTAAAAATATTTAAATCCGTTTTTTTTTTTTTTTTTTTTTTTTTTTCCTTATTGGAAGTGTCTGTTCGTTCGCTGATTTTTTAGAAGTCTTTTTCAATCGTATGTCATATAAATATTTTGATTTGTTTCTTACTTTATTTTTCTTGCCATATTCTATATGTATATTTGATATTTATTCCATTTCTTTGATAAAAATTTATATCTTGCAATGTTTATATATTCATTAGTTTTTATGAAAGTAAGTATAACAAAAATAAATTAGAATATTAGTTCGCCTTTATTTACTTTTATTATTATCATTATGAGCTTTTATTTTATTTTCTATGTTCAAAAAAAAAAAAATCTGCTCAAAATTTGTAGACTTTAAAGATCTTCCCATTATCTGATGGAGCTGAAATTTTTCTAACACTTATAATTCCGATGACAATACAATGATATGGTGTACTCAAGCTGTGACGGATTTAGGGGGAGTCTAGGTTCCGGGTCTTGCACTTAACTAAGTCCAATTAAAATAAGTTTTGAACTTGTGTTTAATTCATATAATAGTTTTCTTTTGTCTTAATTTTTGAGATTTAAAATAAATAAACATAAGTAAAACCAATTTTGAACGAAGCTTTTATTTAAAGATCAAATAAAAGATTTAAAAATAAATTTTAAATGTAAAGTAATATATTATTTATAAAAGCATGAGAGACGTTACGGCTCCCGTCTATCGGCCATTTTGATTTCGTGGACGTAATGTTAATCCTATGGAATTTCGACTACCGTTCTCAAATCTTCATTATTTAATCTATTTGAATGCAAAAAAATGTATCTGAAAAAACAAAATAAATGAAGGCTTCTAGAGAATTACTTTTCTCCTCCGATTTTTAAAAGTATTTTAAAGCATTTTTTAAAGACCGGAAAACTCAAAAACGAATCCTTAAAATAGGTTAAAAATATTTTTAAAAGTCGGAGAAAAGTAATTCCCTAGAAGCCTTCATTATTTTTTCCTTTTTCAGATGCATTTTATTGCATTCAAATAGATCAAATAATGAAGATTAGAGAACGGTAGTCGACATTCCATAAGATTGACATTACGTCCACGAAATCAAAATGGCCGGTAAACGGGAACCTTAATATTTCTTTTGATCTCATATATAAGTAAAAATTTATTTTATGCTACTTAACCACTAATTAACAGGTGTCTTAATTAAGCGCCCCACATCCTTTTTAATAATATATTAATTTGTCCTTAAAAAATTATTAGTATATCTTTTAGTCCATCTTTAACTGAAAGTCTGATTTAAAAAAAAAAATTATTCATATTTATTACATTAATACAAAGATTACTCAGAAGAGAAACACAAGCAGAAACGGGAAGTTATTCTTATAAATACACATAGAATTCGATCCCAATTCGTGGATTACATTTTTTGGGAGAGTTGGCTTATACGTAACTACAGATAAGAGTTGATTTAAAAGTAGAGCGTGTTATTAATAGCAGTTTCTTGTAAATTGGCCTTATTAAAATTTTTCAGTTGATGGTTATAATGATTATCAGAAAACACTTATGTAAAAATATTTTATGTAATTTGAATTTAAAACTAATTATTTCTTGGGGAAAAAAATCATTTTTACGTAATCGTGATTAATGTAATAGAATAGATATTACGTATATTTTCATGACTTATCATTTGTTTATCCTTTTTACTACGTATCTTTTGTTTATTATTTATTTTATTTCGGAAGCATTATAAAATAATCAAAAAATATTAATTATATATTACATAATATTTTAATGACGTATCTTTTGTTTACTTTTTTATCCGTAAAAAAACTGCATAGTTTCTTTACGTAAAAACGTTGGAAATGTTATCGTTTCTACTGAGGAAAAAAAATGTAATCAATCAGAAAAGTTCTTTTTATTTTCTATTATTATTGCATATGCAATAATCTGGACATATAAGGTCACACATGTGTGAAATGGTGATCTAGGTAACAATAGCTATTAATAATTTATTTATAACTAAATCAATAATAGCTTTTAGTTTAATCAGGTTACATGAAAAAGTACCGTATAACACTGTTGTTTTCTGCTCCCCAATTTGTGTTTATTGAAATTATATTGCCTTTTAGATTTGTTTTCTTGTATCAATAAATTACGCATTGGTGTAAAAATCTCTCTTTTTATTTAAATCCGAGTTTTTTTTATTCATTATAATTTCGGATCATGACATTTATTTTTTAAAAAAAACGAATTGTTCTTAAATGGATCTCATACCTCTGAGTAACGTCCTAGGTTGTTTTCGTCGGTCGTTTTCATTAGTTTTAACTTTTGAACACGTTAGTAATTTCTGAATATATTTCTTATGTGGTGGCAAATACTGCTGATAGTAAAATAAGTCTCCTTTCACCTTACACTGCACAGAGGAACGAATTTCAACCGGTCTACCTTGAAAATCATTATAAACCTCAAATTATTTTATTTTCAATTCAAATTAAAAGCACTTTAAGTATACATACAAAAATCTAAACTTTAATATAATTTCAACAAAAATAATTAAGGTTAATTTTCAAAAGTAGCTGAACTGCATTGAAAAATATCTAAATCTGTTAGAATTTTTACTATCTAATACCAACAAAATCAAACATTTCTAATATTCTTATTAGAAATGTTTCTCTTATGAGCAAAAATCATGTCTCAGAATTTTATTTCATTTCTCTTTTGAAACTCAAAACGTAATGAATAGTTAGATGTGAAATGTCTTTCCTATGTAAAGGAACAATAAACAAGCCAAGAAAAAGATAAATCAATTGAATATATTAGTAGTTCAAATTATTGTGTCTGGCTTAAGACAGACAGGCGTGGTTAATAGGTTGTTTGAATCCACCCTCTCTTTCCACAAATTACTAAATATCGATCTGGGCAACACCACAAATAAAAGTCTAAAAATTTTATCTTCAAAAACAGGGTGTCCCTTTCAAAAGGGTACATTAACAAAAAGTCGATAATTAACGGTACGATTAATTCATTTCCGTTAAACGGCGACCTAACGTCAATGTCTTAGGTTTAAAGCATGATTTCGAGCATGTGTGCACATCGATACTTTGGCCAAAATAAAAAAAAAATGCAATTCTTGCAATGCATTGAGAACGATTCTCAATTTTTAAATCGCATTTTTTAAATTCCTACTAATAGCTCACACTCTCCCAATATATATTTATATATCTAGTTCAAATTTTCAATCGTTAATAAAATACTTTTTATTCATCCACTCAAGTTCAAATACATTTTTAAAACTTGTAGTGGATGACACTTGATGATAATACAGCTTTTTCAAATATTAATTCATTAATTAAATTTAATCGGGGAAAATGCAGTTTAGCCCAACCACTTGGCGCGATTTCAAAAATTTCCAAACTTGGTGATTTTTTTTTTTTTTTTTTTTTTTTTTTGGCTGAACGTTAAGTCTACGAAGCGGTTCAGGGTAGCCACATTAGGCAAAATACCCCCAAATAATTCTTGTCGCCAAGTGTGGTTGGGCTAAACTGCATTCCAACCATTTAATTTACCGTTAATTAAGAAACAAGCCAATGCTTCTACTATGTCATTTGTCGTTCAATGGCAAAGTTGGTAGAGCGTCGGCGTAGAATCTTCATGCCTTCAGATCGATTCTCGTCAAAGCATAAATTTTTTTTATTTTATTTTCAAATAATTAATTTTAGTTTTATATAGGAGAAAAAAAAATTTCTCTTACGTAAGATGTTTAGCAGGATATATATTTAGGAATAAACACCGTCAGTGACGAAACGTGTAGATCGCTAAGAAAATTTTTTCTTTGGCCACTTAATATGGTGATTCTGTCAAATGTATATACATATATATATTAATTGTAATTATTTAATAAAAAGTAACTAAAATAAATTTTTTCTTTTTTGACCTAAGTAGGAATTGATTTAAATTTTTTTTATATTACTTGTTCTCTGGTGTAACTACATTGTAAGATTGTGGAAGAGAGAATAGGCACAACGTATGAATCTTGCACTCGGGGGAAATCCCCATGATATGATGGATTTTGTCCATGACAGCCCAAAAACAAAAGTTTGGTGCATAATGTTACACGACCATATGATCGGTCCTTTCGCTTTTTGTTGTAGTTGTTGAAAAGATAGTAACAGGAGAAGTTTATCCTAATATGGTCGAGGAATTTCCCTTCTTACAAAGAGTTTCATTTAAAATAGACTATCGCCTGGATATTCCCCGTGCCATGTAAAAGAGCATTGATTTTTTTTTTCATTAAATTTGGGAAGATTTTATCGCTTAAGTTCCCATTTTTTTTATTTACAGGCTTACAATTTCCTGCATTGACACATTCAAATAAGGTATTTTTGAATAGGACATAAGGAAAAGCATAAGGAAAAAGAAATACCCATAAATATGTTGCTAATTTATCAATGCATGTCAAATGACTTATGTATGTATAAATAATCTTAAGAAAAATATGTAGATTTAGTAATTCATTAAAAACAGTAAAAACTTAATAAAATAATCTAACTTATAAAGTACAATATATATCACTTATATAAAAACACAAAGTGATGTGGCTAGTACCAGCATTCACAAGTTCTACATAAGTATGGGGGCTCCAACCATCATGTCTTTATAGCACGAACTTTTCTCATATTAATGGTTTATTAATCTTGCACGTGACATTCACTTGATAGTGCATAAACACTACAATAAATCTGTGTATAAACTTATATCTAAATTCAACACCATAATTATTGCAAAAAAATAAAAATAAAAATAAAAAAAACAATTAGACTTAATAATACGTATTAAATAAAAAAAAAACATTCATTGAAAATATTCATTTCATAATGAACGGAAAATCGCAAGCATAAGCGAATAAAAACATTAAAATATTTTATAAAATTCTGAAACATAAAGATTCAAAGCAAGACTGCAAAGTAATTTAAATTGTTATTTCAGGCTTTCGGACTGAAATTCTTGGTTAAACAATATTTTATGGACCCAAAGCATATCTCACTCATCTAATTACTTGAAATAAAATTTGGTAAAAATCGTAAAGCGAAATGTGACAAAAAGAACAAACAAAAATTTTGGACTGAAGAAAATGAAATAGATATCTAAATGATAATGATAAATAAACTTACACACACACATATATATATGAATGGTAATTAAGAGCAACATAGAAATTTGTCGACCCGAGCGAGCCGGGAGGTGAAAAAAGTTGAAAACCCTTGGAGGAAAATAATTTTTCATTGCTGTTAAAGATCACTCTAAACCAGTATTCACATATTTAGTGCCAGTGTGGTTGTTAATTTTCTATATTAACGTTCAACGTTGCTTAGTGCGGGCAAAGCTTCATCGGGCGGCTTTCTTTCTGACGCTCACCGCGGATTGTTTATGTCCGAGTAATTTATTCACCGAAACGCTTGGAGTTATGTAATGTATTTAAAGCCGCCGATTATGTAATTAACCTTTCGTCTTGCTTCTCTGGAGAGAAAATAGTAGCCGGAGGTCAGCGTGCCCTGCATCGCAAAACGCGTTTTGTTTTGGTTGCAAAAGAGAAAAAAGAAGCCTTCAACTCGATTCACTCTTGGTTTTTGCTTCTCTTAGTTACGATTTTATAATTCACGTCTAGTGTTGCGTGGTTTGAAGCAACCGTTTTTTTTTCTTCCTGCGAGCTATTGTAAGTGATAACGATATTTTTCATTTTTTAAATGTGAAAGATAAATAAAGGAAAATAGTGATGTTGGAAGGAAATAAAAAAAAATGATAATGGAAAAAAAATTAAGATAGAGGGAAAAATAAAAGTGATAAAAAATAATTTATTTTAAGGTCATGAATTGTGAACATAAACGAAATATTGATGTTATAAACAATCATGATAATCAGGAAATGGTCCTTATTTAATATAATCTTGTTTAACAATCAGGATTTTGATAAAACTGGTCCAATTGTGAGAATATACGACACACACAAAAAAAAATATAGTTTTCCTTCCTGTTTTCCAGAAAAAATAAACAGTATTATATCTTGGAATGAAGTGTTAAAAGAAAATCCTATGTACATATGAAAAATATTCAGCATTGTGAAGTTACCTTACTCCCCCTTTTGGCATTTATCAATTTAAAATTTATGTTATCTCATTTTCGGAAATCATAGATGTTTTACAGAATTTATTTTAAACCAACTATAATAGAATTTTTCTCACGAATAAAATTATTCAGTATTAATTACTATCCCCATACTGGATCGAGCATTACTCTCTCATAAAAACGTAACAGGTTGTATTTCGCAACAGTGGTAAAAAAAAAGTTTCGGTTTGAATTTGTATTCATGTTACAAGTTGCGGTATTGTAAAAATGTTATTTTATTGCTTTGAGAGTAAGTAGAATATGTGATAATACCACGAGTTATGTTTCAGCAGTTACAACACTTGTTAGGAAATGTTTTCTTTCGCTTTTGTTATGGATAAAAAAACATGGAGTTCAGACGATATTTTCTTAATCTCCATGGCTTTCCAGAAAGTTTTGTAGATAATTTTGGCAACGTTTTTGGGTATCATTTGATGGTATATTATCAAAGTTTTGTATTTCAGCACATGACTGAAAAGGCAATGAATTACAGAAATTTGTATATTTATGAATATTAATTCACACAATATTAATTTTCACTACATTGTGGTTTGTCTCGGAATAGAATTTTGAGCTATAAAGAGATCACGAATTATTTCGTTATAGGATTTATTATTTTATTTTGAAATCAACAGAGGAGAAATATTCTGTTTTGTAAATAGTATTCAAATGTGTTGTGAATAAATTCTGTAATATATTATTCTGATTCTCGAAGTTGTTAACTGGCACTCGTGAAAAGTTCTCAAAATGATATTATTTATATGGAGGCTAAATAATCTCTGTAAATAGCTTTCATTTGGTATAATCTTCAAATAAATTTATTATGCACGCATCTGATGAAGTATAATGTCCTTCAGATATCAAGACCGAATGATTGAATCAGAATGAGAAAAGTGGTATGCTTTTTGACTCTCTCTTTATCATCTTGACAGTTTCAAATATGTGAATTAAGTGTGCATCTTATTAAACCGTGCTCTTCTGATGTCAAGTGCGAGTGATTTAAATAAAGTAAGAAAAGAGCCGTGTGCTCTAAACACTTTTTATACTATTGCAGCTACTCTTTTCAACAACAACACCGGAAGTTAAGACACTTTAATAACTAGCCCGAAAGAGATGTCTCTTTAAGCCTAGTTGATAAAGGCGCAACAAAAAGCGACCTATCATCTTTTTTTCGGATCCACTGGTTCAGGGTTCGAAGCGCTGCTGGCACTCCCAGGACAAATATCTTTCCCCCCTCGTCGGGTCGGAAAATCACCAGCAGTCGAGCTATATTAATTTATTTCATAGCAATATACCATTCACGAGGATGGTTCAAAATGTACCTTTTTTTTGTCGACAGTTGGCGTTACGAAAGCAAGTTAGTGTTAACGTTGTGTTCTGCCATCATTTAAACGGCGCCAAACAAATTTGACTCTGATTCAAAGGCTACTTTTGATTTAGCTGTTATTCACTGCTAAATCATAATTTGTTTACAGCCACATTGAGTTGTCACCTTCGATGAGACCTGGATTTATCAATGCACACCTGAATTCGAGCAACAATTAAAATTACGGGTGACTTCCGGTGAATGTGCTTCTTTCTTAAGAAAGGAAAAACAGGAATAGGTTCTATTACTCACAGCATTATTATTCAGCTTTCATTCAATTACTCACAGCATTCATTCTATTACTCACAGCAGAGTTATTGGACCGCTTCGACAAGAAATTGAAGCAAACACGATCCCATTTCTGGTTCCAAACAGGGGGACTTTTTGAGCCATCCTTGCTTGTTAAAGCAGTACAAAGTAAGGTATGTTATTTCTAAAAACTATTTTTTCTCTTATTACGCCTAATTCTGTTTTTACATGATAGATACATGGCCGAAGAATGCGTGGGAATATATATATATATTGCATCTATAGAAAAATAGAAGATTGCACATGTGCCATATAAATTAAATTATTAATTGAAAAGAAAAAAATTGAGCATGTCACCTGTTCACGAACGCAATAATAAGGTATCTTAATATGAGTTACACATAAATTATTTTATTCTTTCTCCCTTTCTAACAATAAACGCATACGTTTGCGTAAGACTGCTATATTACTGTTATCACTAGAAATGTCTTGCTGCTCCTGCTCCATTAATGAAATTCTTTCTGTAATCTCCTGACAGGGCTAACATCCTGAAGTGCCGATGTTTCAGTTGATTTAAGAAAGAATTCAGTAACCAATTGTTGTGTTTTGGCTAAGCCATTGTATAGTTCTCGGTAAGTGGATATTAATGACTTCAGATCACGTTGAAACTTCCCAGCTTGTTTCTCATTATGACCATGTTTAACAAAATCAGTTTCAGTCAAATCAAAACAAGTGCCGCAGGTGTTTTCGCTTTGAACACCAAACGCAAAATGCAGACAAAGCAAACAAAATTCCATATGGAGGTTATAAAATTCAAGGGAATTCTCATAAAAGGAAATCACCATACATTCCTCGTCTCCAATATCGCAGTTATAAAAATAAAATTAAAGCGAAATTTGCTTCTTAAAATTTGGGTCGATCGTGTTGAATGAAAATAAGTTTTTTGAAAGAGAATTAGTTTTTTTGCTGATTTGTGTTGAATCAAAATCGTGTAAAAGAAATTCGTGTAAAAACAGAATTGGGTGTTCATTAAACGTAGCTTAAGTTTTCAGTATTTATCTCTGTTCTCCCTGTATATGTACCTTTTCCCCCTCTCATTAGTGTCTGTTGCAATGACGATTGTAGTTTTCGTATAATGCAACATGTCGCGAATAAACTAGCTCTTTGCGACCTAGAGCATTCACCTGCGATTTCAAAGCACATTCCAGTCTGCAGTCAAAGCGAATTCACGTATCTGACAAGATGATGAACGTCTTCATTAAAGAGCTGTTTCGGAGAATACAAAGCACTGGAAATACCCTGTAGAATTTTAACTCTTCCATGTGATATTGCAGTTCTTTGTTTGTTCTATTAGCTAATTTTAAAACCTTTCGAAGAATTATTAGTTATTTCATTACTCCATTACAAGCTGAACTGGTAGTTTTTCTTTGAGATACCTTCGACAAAGAAAAAATTGTCTTATTTTAAGTCTATTTTTAAGCAATCCTTTTTTTAAAAAAATTAAAAGCAATAGAAATCACATTTCGACATTCAGAAATCTGCGTATTCATGTAAGAAAATCGGATTTATGAGCGTAAATTTTTGAGCTATTCGTAATTTATACCTGTATTTACATTTTAAATCGTGTATTTACTTCTAGGTTCATCTTATATGAAATCACTTTAATTATTACTTTGAAAAATTTGCAGGTAATAAACGTAACATTCTTAGATACTAAACATCATTATAATTTCAAAATCTAAATTTAAAATATTTTTAAATTTTGCGATTCATATTTCCCATATTTCTTAGACAAATATTGTGTAATACCTAAGACTTGAGAATTTCTCTGAAAAAAAATTATGTTCATTGTGTAACAGATAAACTCATTTCATTATATTCAATATATAGGCAGTATAAATAAAGTAGATTTTGAGGAAAGTGTACCACAATCCTAAGAAGCCACATTTCGAGAAAAATATAATTACAGATAATTTTTCTCTATGGCGTGGTATGCTTGCCTTCTTTTTAAAAAATCTCTTTTTCAGTGTTCTGTTTATTAAATTCTCATTAATAACACATCAACGGAATCAGCGAAGTAACTAGTACTTTATCTTGTATATATCAATTATAATATTTTAAATAAATTACAATAAATTAGAGTAAATAGTATTGTCTAGATATCCTATAGCTTAAGGCAACTTACTCAAACCTCTAGCAGTCAAATATTAATTTCTTATTTTTGTTTTTTATGCGAGGGAGATTTAAAAAGAAATGTCCTTTCCGCTTCCAAGGAAAGTGTTACAGTAAAGGTTGACCAATTTTGACGCGAGATGCTGAAATTACTCGCTTCAACCGCCAGATTAACTCTATTGGGGGCAAACGTTTCAATGCGGCAATATGCAAACGTGTTTTTAGGCCGAGAGTTCGAATTTTTTTAGCCATCTTCTAGATTTCTTTCCCATTTTCAACAGCGCCACAGACATCTGAGCGCACTCACACATTGTTAGCAAACGATGGTATGGCCAGTCGAGAGAGGGCTTGAAGGTGATGAAGCATTCGTTTTTTGAACTAAATCACTTGAAACATGAGCTATTCACGATTTTTTTCCTTTTCATCTAATATCTGGGGTTCCTTTCTTATCTTATATCTAAGTTCCCGGATTCTTCCCTATCGAATGGAACGTGACACAAATCAGGTAAACATTGGAATTTCAGCGAATAGATACCAGGGGGCATTACCGTATTACCAGGAGAATTACCGTATGCATTGATATATCTCAAATGCATACGGTAATAATAATAATACGCAAAAAATAATAATACGCTGCATTAAAATAGAATCAAATCGAAGATACGAGTTGGAGTGAATAGATACAAGTAATCAAATGTATAAAAGTGACAAAGAACATAATTGAAAATTAATTGAGCAAATGACAATAAAAAAAATATTAGTGCAACGTGTGCGGAATTATTTTTGTGTGTGCAATGGACTTGGTGAGATTAGGACTCATCGCTGTCGTAGCAATCACAGGAGGTATTAGCAACATATTTTGGTAAGCGTATTCTTTGACTGATTATAGAACTTGTTAGATCTCGCGGTTAAAGAAAATAAACTGAATGAGAGCACCCCTCCACTTTTATTAGATAAGTTAATTAAACATATTTTTTCTAGATAAAATTAATTATTTTGATTACTTCGTCTGTGCTTCAACTTTAGTTGAAATTCGATTTTATAATTAGAAAACATTTGAGATGACGAACGAGAAAGGCAGCAGGTTACCGTCACAAAACCATACCATCAAATAATTCAAGATAAAAACCAGCGTTTTGAAAAACAACGTTTTTATATGGTGGCAAAGTTTATTAAAAAAATTATTGAAATATTAGTTAAAACTTTGTTAAAAACCTCATATCACTTTCTGTGCGAAATTCAATATATCTCCCATAGATGGCGCCAGGTTACTACACAAATTACGTTACTAAAAAAATTATTGAAATTTTAGTTAAAATTTGTCGCGAATGTCTAAATATTGCATTGTTAGGCGAATAAGAACGATTCCCAAAGCTCCAGAGCTCTATCTTAATGGGGAGTTGGTTAAATTAATGATCGAAAATTTGATGACACACACACACTCACACCAAGTGAAATTCAGAAAAACGTTTTAAAATGTCATAATTTGAGTATTGAACGCAATAGAGAACAAGTTTAACTATTTATAAGGGAATGAGTAAGCTCATCAAACAATAGTCCAAAAAAAGGATTTGAATACGCAACATAAGAGCACAATAAACGTAGATACCTTCCCGACTGGTCACGCCTCCACTTGCTACCAGTGCTCAGGCGCCCTCGGATGTCTACTGTGCTGTAGTAAATGGGAAACGAGCTAAAAAGAAACCTGAAAAAGTTTGAACTTTCTGCCTAAAAACATAATAACATATTGCTGCGTTGAAACATTTACCCCAAATAACCTTAATATGGGGGTTGAAACGAACAACTTGAGCCATCTCGTACCAATATTGGTTAACCTGTACCAAAATACTCTCCATGTTAGTAAACGTTTAAAAAAATAAACTATCAAATGTAAATAAAACCACAATGTTAGTAAATGTTGGAAAAATAAACAATTAAATATAAGTAAATAAAAACAATATGGTACGCATTTGTCGTACATTATGTACTTACGAAGCAACTTTTGTTGTTACATTTGGATCGTACAAAAATGTCTGAGAATTGAACACGACGAAATTTGGTGTGATGCTGGAAATGCAATTGCATGGTGTGCCCTTCGACATGCTGTCAGTGCGCTGTGACGAGTTCAACTCGAAATAAAAATTCTTCATTCTTTAAAATTTAATTTATTACTACACGACGTAACAGAACAGCACAAGAAGACGGATATTACAGAACACATAAAACATTTTGAACAGTTAAGGTAAACATATTACACACGCTCAACACAAGAGCTTTGAAGAAAAAACATCACAGTTCTACTACTATCTGCCACACCCAACGTTCCTTTCTGGTCCCAACGGATAGGATTCGCACCAATCTTCGGAACTCTTTTCTTCCAGCCGACCGTATCACAGCATTATCGAGAGGCGACTCTGTGCTGCCATCTATATTAGGAATGGTTAATTAAGTGATTGAAGTCTTTGCAGCGCATTACTGTACAAATTTCACTACATTGCTGATCACATTAAAAAGTATGCTCGCGCTGCATTAGAAAACACGTTACTCGTATTAGGTTATCTTCTCTTAATATTAAAGAAAAAACCTGAACATGTAACACTTTTTCCGATGACAAAACTCTCGAACATTAATTTTGTATTCGGACTTCGCTATCTTTTAGAGAACAGTGCGTTTTATAATGTAACTCATTTCTGTTTGAATCAATCCATTATGTCTGGTGTAAAATGTGTTTCGTGTTTTGTCTTCCGAATGCTGTAACGCTAAATGGGTACTGAAGTTTATGTAATCAAGTGAAAAATTGAGCGTTTTTGGAATGTTCTTCAATTTTTAGAGTGCTACATCATTAACGGATATACGTGTTACAACGTCACAAATTTTTATGAAAATGAAATAATTGTCTATATGAAAATGTGTTTCAAGTTTCGATCGGGTTACTTACCACTAGGCTAAGACAGCCTTGATTTATGTTTAAGTGCTGCGAGAAAGCCTACAAAATGGCGCGTTAAGACACCGCTGTAAGTGCGCTTTTTTGTACAAATTTCCCTACATTGCGTTGTCACATTAAAAATGTCCGATACGCTGCATTAGAATAGCATCGTATTGCGCAATAAGTTTTTATCTCGAGACCAAAACTGTGTATGAAATAAATCTCTTGCGTTGAACTGTCTTGTGGCACCACTATATTTTATCTTTCCTGAAAGATCTTCGACTTATTTAGCCGGGTAGTATAAATATTTCAAAAACTAAGCCTGTTTGTAACGCTGTGTAGATAATTCCGCACTTTCTCACGATTCTTCTTTCGAAATGATATTCTAAAACAAGCTGTTTAGAACTCTTTGGAAGAATTTAAACCTGAGGATCGTAAATCGCTTGCATCTACGCATTACAATTTCACCCACTATTATACCTAGAATAATCTAAATCTCTATAAATCTGTTATGGCATTAGTATTTACAATGTACCTTCTTCATGAATTTATGGTAGAAAATATGAAAATCATTTCAAATATGCAGATTTTTTTTTTTACATTTAATCTTTTAGCGTACTGTAGGAACATTTTTCTTCTAGAAGGATTTGCGTGACTTAAAAGAAAAATACAAAATGATTACGCGAATTATGTGAAGGGCACAAAATGCACTTTTTCTACGCGATTTTGATATCTGCTTAGTTCCCAACCCCAATAGATAACAATGTATCCAGTTCTCAGAGATTTATCTGCTGTATATTTGTGTAACATATACTTCCTATTGATCGATCCAGTTTTAAAGGATGTGGAGCAACACATAGAGTCTTACACTTCCCATATATAATATCCTTTGCAACTGCAAACATTTGCTATTGACTGGTTGATTGTTTATTAACGTCGCATAAGTAGAAGCAACACGAAGACTATTGGCAACGAACCTCGTCATTTTGAGCCACTGCCAAAGGACGACGACAATTCATAATCTGACACCCTCTCTCCGAATTTCCATACCACGCTAACGTTTGTGCATCGAACCTCGACATATTTATCGTACATGAGCCTCATTACAAGAAGGATCTTTAGTGGCATCAAGAGTCCAATTCCCTACTCGATCGAAACAACATCGGCCATGAGCCAGCGGTCATGGTTGCGGTCGCGGTTAAAAGAAGAAAGATTTAGGTAACCAATGCCCTTTTCATGAAACTAACAGTTTGCTGAATTCTGAAGTTGCCTTAATGCTGCATTTTCGCTTAATGGTAAGGAATAGGGCATAAACTCGGCTGAATTTTTCGGACAGAAAAAGGCTCCAATAATAATTGTATATTCCGATTTTACTATCGTATATAGAGCGGCATGTTATATAATACTGCTCATTTCTGTTTGAATCAAAACATTTTTATCCGTATAAAATATGTTCTACAATTAGTCTCCTGTATTATAATGTGAAGCTCACTGCAAACTTTTATTATTAAAATGAACAAAAATGGCACATTCATGAAATATTTCAAAATTTTAAGATATAAAAATGGATACACTATACAAGGATAACTTTAATGGAAAGTGATTGCTTATTGAAGTCTCACAGGAAAGCAACACGAGAGCTAATGGCAACGGATCTCGTAATTTGAAACCTCGGTCAAGTGACGAAGACGACAATTGAGCTGACAACCTTTCTCCAAACTTCCACACCACGCCTTTGAAATGAATTGGGATCGCTCCCAGATTCAACGTGCATCAGCCCTGGCTACACAGCAGATCTTAAGTGGAATAAGGGTTCGAACCCACGACTCGACGAAAACTGCCCGCTGCGAGTCTGTGACCATGACCACAAGGCTACCGTGGTCCCAACTTTTAAAGTAACTCAGGCCTTAAAATGTCTCAAATTTTGTAGATTGTTATTTTCCTGTTTGAAAACAGAGGACGCTTCGCAGTTCCCATAGATGCATTATGTACAAGAATTCGATAAATAAAACACTAGAAAATTAAATTTTAAAACTGTAAGCAAACATTCTACGTCATTTTGAAAAAAAAAAAAAAAAAATATTTGAATCTGCGTTTTTCGCCAAGTGATTTTTTAGAATATTTTGTTGAACTTTCTCAAAATCTAATTTACCCCTTGTTCTGATATTTTCTTTATTATAAAATTAGATTATTTTTTAAACACTGATTTAATTTTTTTCCAATAAATGCCCACGAGTAATAGGCATTGTACAATATTTGCATACTAATTAATGGTAATTTGAATAATAAAGTCTAAATTTTGGAATTATAATTTTGTTCAGTGTACAGAATGTTGTAAATGTTGTAGGATTCTGCAAATTTTTAAACTCATAAATGAATGGATTTTATGCATCATGTACCTAAATGTAATACAAGAGTAAATAGAACTATCGATTATTAGTTTTTCATGCATAATTACTAATGTAAATAAATGTATTTTTTTACAAAACCGGAAACATATGTACTTAGTTATATCAGTGTTAAAATACGATTCCTATTGCTTTTAATTTAAACATGACGAATATTTTAACTTAGAATACAATAAGGTTTTTTTTTTTTTTGTCGCAGACGTCTTAGTTACCTTAACTACATAAATATATATTTTAGTTTACGAATATGTATTTATATTATAACTGCGGACATTTATTTGAGTATTGGAACGCTTTATTTTTGTTTAAGAATGTGTTCCGAGTTTAGGTCCATGATATTCGGCAAGACAAACTTAAGCATTTGAAAATACTAGAGTTTAAAAATATTTGAAACAACAAGACTTAATTATGACCTATTTGTAATTCTTCACTAAGCACCGGGACATTTGAATAATTCGAATTACATAAAATTCGAATTTCTTCCCAATCAAAATGAAACCTGATTAGGTAAATTAGATGAAGATAGAAGTGAAGTTAATTAGAGATAGTGATATATAAGTGAAACAGAATAGATAGGAATTAGAGATAGTGATATATAAGTGAAACAGAATAGATAGGAATTAGAGATAGTGATAAATGAATAGAATAAAAGGCAGTTAGTGGATAACACGGCTGACAGGTAGTACTTGTATATTGAATCATCCTCATAAATCATTTGGGTTGAAATGATTCTTAGTTGAAGAACTAAGAGGCGAATCGGCTGTTATCGAGATATATTTGAATCAGAATGAATGATTTAGTAAGCTTGGGCCTTATTATTAGATTATAAGAGAGGATGAAAGTGAGTTAAGAGGGATTCGAGGGAGAGCGACCTCATAGATTCTTTGATAATTAATAAAATGTGTTGTCCTGCTCTAACGCATCATCAGTTAAATTTTTGAGCTAATTGACAATTTAATTGAACTTTAAGATGTGGGCTTCCACATCTTAAAGTTCAATTAAATTGTCTAAAAGCCATACGAATTTCTTTGAAATATGTGTTGTTTTTTAGAACAAATTTGATAGAGTGGTCTTGTTTTCTGATTTCCAAGCCACAATTCAGGCCATTAGTTCAACTATCTGAATAAATCTCCCAGTGTCGGCAACATTTGTGGAAGTTGCTTTTAAGAATGAAATTTATGGTACTTTAATGGATACCCAGCTACTATAGTATTTTTGGGGACGAGCAAGCCGGCAGTCTCGCAAGAAGGGGGTTGAGGCTACTTCAAACGAGATTTTCTGCACTTTCATTGAATTCTATAAGGCTACATATCAAGCAATTAATGAATAAACATTACGAATTATTAGTATAAAATTAGTGTTGGTGCTGAAGATCTCTAGACAATTCCCAACAATCCACGGTGGCAAGCTGTCGCTCAATTCCATCTGCTGAAGGGGCATGATTGCATGGCAGAGCATCTATATCGTATTAGAAATTTTACGATCACTGGCTTCCCTCTGTGTAATTCTGCATTTCCAATGAATGGAGTCCACCTCCATCGTTGTACATCACTTCAAGACGTCTCTGAAACGGCGCTTTACTGACTTGCAAGTGAACTATTGAGACAAGGATTTCGGTCACTTATTTTATCTGTTCTAGTTTTTAGATTTGTATTTTCCTCGCCATTTGAAATATTAAAAAAATTGCAGTGGAATTAAATAATGAAGGAAGTACGTCACAGATTTTTAGATTCGTGTAGGATTTCAGATAGCATTACAAAAGTATTTGCAACATTTATACACTTTGTGCTCAGTGTTATCAGAAATGAGGGACTGAATCTTACCGGACTTCAAAAACTATTGCACGCATTTGCGTTACGTTGAGATCGCGCAATGAAGCCAGAAATAGCTGGAAATCCTATTAAGTGAGGAAATTTCTGCGAGTTCTTTACGCTTGGAAGATGAAAAAAAAGCACATTCATAAATTTAGTTACATTACGTTTCCTCTTGCGTCAGTTCCTCGGTAATTGTCCGCACTCAATATGTGATCGATACTAATCAGACAGGATGAAAAAAATATTTTTCTACATATTTTCCTCGATTAAATGAGACCATTTGGCAATGGAGTCGTGCCAAAATTTTCGACAGAAGTGTTAGAATATGCCCTATAAGGTCTTACCGTTAGCTTTGGAGGACTTATTTCAGGTTAGTCAACGTATTTATCAGTATTTGTTCATGAAATTCCATTTTGCCTATGTTTATGTTCTTATTTTTATACTGTTTATTGAGACAACAGTAGCCAAACTCGCAATGTAACGATTTAACTTTCCAAGTGCAAACGCAAGAGTCGATTTCATATACCATAAGATTCTTGGGTATATAGACACTAAATTAAACTGGCATAAGTGACTGAAAATTTATCGACTTCTTCTATTACCGGTAATTCGGTAAGATTACCAAACAAAATCGGTATGCCGGTAAAATTACCGGGAATTGTTTAAGCCATGAATATAAAATAAAAATTTATGACAAAAAAAGCATTTCGTTTGATTTACCTGAACATAAAAGTGTATGAAATAAAATTTTGTTATGAACATAAATATCAACAAAATTCAACAATTTTATTACTAATTAAAATTATTTGTAAATGTATAAATCTATGAAAACAATTATATATAACTAAATACGTAATTTATTTGTCAATAACAGAGGTTTAAGAAGTCAATGCAATATCACAATTAGGAGATCAAAAGCGTTCACCAGTTAAAAAAATAACTGATGAACACTTTGGTCTGATATAATTCTGTACAAAATTCCGCCGTGGTAAAAGTTCTTTCAGGGTCACACTTAATTCAATAATTATTAAAGAATTGCACACTATTTGAATGTATTTCTTCGTTATATTTTCCTACTGAAAATACTCTAGTTCTTTTTAAGCATTCTGATAAGTATTTTTTATTTTTGGGGCCAGAGGCAGATTATTTTATGTAGTGTTTCTGTTTTCATTTTGATCCATTAATTGTATCTGAGATAATTGCAGATGTCGTAACAATTGCGAGTACTGAATTTTCGGAATCGGAAAGTTTTATTATTTCTGCTTCGACATGGATAACTAGTATATGTACCATTTTTATTGAGCTGATATATATAAGTTTGGCGCCGCCCCCCAATCAATTCTATGATTTTATTTTTGACTGTAGTTTTACCGATTTTACTTAAAAAATTCCTCAATATTCTCGTCTTTACAAGTTTTAAGATCAATATGGAATAGATATTGCAAAATATCTGAAAAAACTGATCGTCGTTCTTATATACTATCTATCAAGACCTCCCTCAGTTAGTTATTCCCGGTGAGCGAGTATGAAAAAGTGTATTTAGTTGCGTACATAATTTGCTACGTTATGATATTCGCAGTTTTCTCTTCACTAACCTAGGGGACTTACTGTTAATTTGAGCTGCATACAATTACTATTTCTTCCTAGCAAAAATGAAACGTGATTAGGTGAATTAGATGAAGAGAATAATATTAGAATGAACTAGAAAAAGTGATATATAAATAGAAATAGAATTGAAAAATAGGAGAGGGAGTTGGAGGATAACGACATACTGATAGATATTTGCAATTGGGAATAAAGCATTGTAATTAATCTTTTGGATTGAAGCGAATCTTGGAAAAAGTACTTTTTGGGGTTAGAATCTGCTGTTAGCTAGAAGTATTTGAATCAGAACGAGTAATTTGGAAGCTAAAACTTCGTTAGAAAGGTATAATCTAGGAATGAAGAGTTAAGAGGGAATCGACGGAGAGCGACCTTATCTATTCTTTAGTGATTAATAAAGTTTTTGGTCTTGCTTTTACGTATCTTCATTTGGATTCTTGTACATATTTACTATTTAATTAGCCTAAAATATGGTGTTGAACAAAGTAAAGAAAGTAGGACATCACAAATTTACCGAAATATACCTGTAATAATATGAAGCTAAAATTTGCAGTTTACCGATTAACCAATAAACCGGTTCACCAGTGTTGTAACTCCAATCAATTACTAGTGTGGTATGTGAGTTTCAAAAGCTAGTGAATTTTCAGAGCCTTAAGGTCTATATTTGTTTTTTACTTTCTTAGGGAAATATGCCTATTCCAATACTCTATTAAATATAAGCTGTAGAGTTGTCGGAAAAAAAGGTGATTATCTTCATCACATCCAGACATAATTAATATCTATGTAAATCACAGTACGGGAACTAAATAATTGTATAAATTGATTCATTAAGTGACTTAATTAGGGTAGTTAATTGACTTCCAAAAAAAGAATTTTTCTATTTTAGCAGAATTTTTTTGGTGTAACTTGAAAACTTTTTTCGAGATTTTAGCACCAAACGATAGAATTTTTTTTTTCTTCCGATTCTGGAAATATGAATAGCTAAAAAAAGTAATTTTATCTAGAAAGAGAGTATGAATTATTAAATACAATACCAAAGAAATGAATCGTAACATATGAATTTTTTTTACATGTTTGAACTCATCATGTCATGAAACCGGTGAATCCAAAATGTCTCGCAATTCCGTCATTCATTTCAGGAGATATTTATTTTTAAAACTGCTATCGAGATTTGCCGAGTGCCGTGTACAAATATACACATCTCGATAATTTTACCCTGCAGTGTTAAGAAACAGGAAAATATGAATCGCGTTTTTGCGTGATTTTAAACTAATATATGTCCTACCAATTTTTCCTCTTTAATATCTAGAACTAATGATTGGTTCCAATTGAAATTCAAAACACGGACTATTTACATTATTTTTACCGAACTATGCAAAGAAAGAAAATTGGGTTACATAATGGGGGGAAAATCAGATTCTATTAATTGTATTAATGAAGTTAATTAATTAATTTCCGCCATAATTTAGCTCCTGTTGAACCATTAATATTGATATTTAATTTGTTCCGATGCGATGAGCATTACGATAGTTATAAATGAGAATTTCAGTTTTTTAAACAACTATATGGGTGCCCCTTGTGAATGGTGTCAGTAATTGTCAAAGAAAACATTCGGGTCATCATTTAAAAAAAAAAAACTTGTCACGCTTTGTAACATGGGCGGTTTGCGAATTATTTCTTTTCAACTAACAACTGAGGTTTCTTTTTGATTTTATATTTTTAAGTTCACAGCTTCTTCCCAATCAAATGGAATGTGACGCAAATTAAACAAATTTTGAAAGTGGAGTGAACAGACGTAATCAAATCGTATAAAAGCGCCAGAGAATTAAATAGAAGATAAATTAAGATTTTGATCTTTTTGAAGAATATTAGTATGATGCGTGGAGAAGTATTCTGGCGTGAATATTAGTGAGTTAGGTGATTTAGATACGGTGAGATTATGACTCAACGATGTCGCACCGATTGCAGTACTCGCATCATGATCCGGTAAGCGTAATCTTTGATGGATTATAGAACTTGTTAGATCTCGCAGTTAAGAAAATTAAATGGTTTGAGAGGACTCCCTTATTTTGAAGTTATAAAACATACATTCTTGATCGAATTGATTATTTTATTTACCTGGTCTGCGCATGAACTTTAGTTAAAATTTAGATCTTATAATTAGAATAAAATTGAAGATGATAGACGAGACAAGTAAGCGGATCATGTCACAACTTTTGCAGGATCATAGGTTTAATGAAACTTCTCAATGAAATGGTGCAACGTTCATACGTATCGTCAAGGAAATCGTATTTAAAGTTCAATAACTCGTTATATACGTTTAGTTCCCTCCTCTCCTTAACACAATCCTATGTTGAACTCCTCTCCACCATTTTAAATTTGTGAACGGAATATGGAAATCCCGTGAAATTGGTACTTACGTGTTAAAATCAAATCATTGTATTTATTGAATGCTATAAATTGCATGAGAAAAACATTGCATTTTTCTGCGAAGTTGTATTATTCCTTATATGTGTGATTATTGTACATAGTTTTATGTATATTTTTACGATTCTCTTGTAGATTTTTAAATCTTTAAAATTTGTGTCAATGTTTTCGAAAAGGGGTGATAAATGTAATTCCACTGAAAAACCTTCATTATTTTCGGCTCTTTCGGACACACTACATTCCATTTAAACGGCTACAGCAATGCAAATTTGTGAAGGAAAATAGAAGTTCCATAGGATTAACGAATTCGATATGACTGGCTGCCGCAAGACCTGTTTCATCTTCAGGTTCTATTTGATAACTGTTTTTTTTCGCAGGGTTTAATTAAAAGCTTTTAAATTCTATTTTCAAATTTAATGGAAAAAAAATTATTACCAGACAAAATATTGTATGCTCTGTCATTTATTTGGGATGTTTCGCTTGGTTATCTTCCAAAGAATCCAAAGTTGTCTACGATTATTTGACTAGAAACACGTTATTCTTTAATTAATGTACCATATATTTCCGAAAATAAGCCGATCAATGCGTAAGCCGAGAATGCATTTTTTTCCTCTTAAAAATCTATCAAAAATTCAAATCTCAAGTATAAACCGTAAAGAAAAAAATATTCATGTAGCCTTCCAACATGTTAATTCTAGTATGGAAAATATTGAAAGAGATAAGGAGATCTGCATTAAGATATTTTAGTGAGTGAAAGAGAATTAGCTGAATCATTCAAATCCTTGTATTCTGACGCGTACTTTAAAGTATTCATATGACTTTTTATTTTCTTTTTGCATAAAGACTGCATTCAAAACACCCAAAAAGTCAATTAGAAAATTAAAGTAATATTTCTCTGTCATTTTTATGTACTCTTTATCCTCAGTATTCTATTATTATTTCTTGCATACGTTTTAGTACTTTTTCGAATTTTTCCCTTTGAGGACGATTCAAAAAACCAGTAATACGTAAGCACATAAAAAATAAAACAACTTAGTTTTATAAATCCAATTATTTTATTTATAATTTCTTTCTTCATTAACTTAGGATCTGTAAAGCTAGATATAATTGGTGATTTATCGCTTTTCTAGAATACGTTTTAGTAATTTTCTATTAGCCTTATACAAATTCCGCCAACCTTTGATTTTTCTGTTTCTGAGACAGATTCAACAAATTGGTATTATAAACACTTTCGAAAGTAAAATAACTCACTTTCTTAAAAAGAATGATCGTTTAATTTAGAATTATTTTCCTCATGAACTTAAGATGTATAAACTAAAGAGATAAAAGAACGTTCTATATTTGGCAATTAATTGCTTGCGCGCGTCTAACGGAAAAGTACCTGGTTTTTTACGAACTAGCGAATGCGTAAAAAGCCAACCCCCGTAATTTAGCTTAGAAAGAGTTCCAAAAATTATCAGCTTGTACACGGAAATATGTGTTATTTTTCTATTTTTATCGAATAAAAAGTTAATTAAAACAGTATTTTCCTCTACTTCTTAATTAATAATCCATCGAATGACGATAGTAAAGAATTATCTTACAGAAATGGCATCATAAAAACGTAATACGACCTACACCCGATGAATATATGTACCTTTTCCTTTGAGATTAAAGAAAGACCGAAAAGATATTCGAACTTTCCTCATTTCATAACGTTTCTTATCACTATCGGTATATATGTGCAAAAGAGAAATCGGGATAGACTAAAAATATCACTCACTCAGAAAGTTAATTCTGATCATATATCAAAATGATTATACACCTGTATGTAATCTTCGTAACACTCGTGCATTATGAATGATTGTGGAAACAGATTATTCTATTATAATCCTAATTCCCTGTCTCTCAGGTGTGCTGGAATTTCTAGACATGGTAATGAGATAGGAAAATGCTTTAATGTTATAAATCTGTTTATTGCTGTTTTAAGAAGAACTAGAATGTGAGAAAAAAGTCGAATACATCTTTATTTTTTGAAGTACTAATATAAATAGTATAATAAGAAATGAACATTATACATACATATAAAATTTATTTCACATCGACTGAAATACCCAACAAGTTATTGAAATTATATATTTTTTAAATAAAATTCTGTTCCTTTATAATCTGAGAGATGCTTCTTTACTAATTTAATTCTACCACCATCTTTCAGTCCAATTTCATTATCAATAATTTAAAACTCCAATTAAAAATACGTAAGAGCATTTCATTAACTACTAATGAGAGAGGTTGCTCGCTCTTAAATCCTTCTTAACTCAGTTAATCTTAGTTTATATTCTAATAATAAAGTATTAGCTTACCAAATCATTCGTTCAGATTCTAACACTTCTCAGTAGCAGTAGATTTGAATCTTAATACTTTAATTACGATTTTCTTAAGTTCGAACGATTAATTACGATATTTCAATCCAATATACAATTATATATCAGCTTGACGTTATTTTCTATCTCCTTTCTCTTTCTTTCAATTCTATATCACTTATATATCATTACCTCGAATTTAACTAAGTAGACTTCTTATCTTCATCTAATTTACCTATTCACATTTCATTTGGTTGGCAAGGAGTTTTAATTGCGTACAATTCAACTTACCAAAAAGTCCCTGGGGTCAGTGAAGAGAAAATCGCAAACAGCCCAACGTCACAAATCTTTTCGTTAGATTAAGACATTTTATTTAACTTAATGTCAAATTCATTCATAAATGATAAACATTTTTCTTGATATCGAGAAATAGCCTAATGTGAAACATGTGTAGTTCATCTGAGATCTTATAAATATGCAAATAAGAAACGGAAAAAATACATAATTAACGAAATATAAAGTAGAGTAGTTAAATAAGACCTTTTAAACTCGGATTTTGGAATAATCTGGATCAGTCTCCGCGAAGATTTTTTTTTTTTTTTAATTTAAGGAAATCTACAAGCTTCCATAATATTTATTTGTATCAATCTCGTATTTTGAAAATTTATTTTCATTACTGAAATCTTCTAACAGCTGTTAATGTGTAAAAAGAAAATGGGAGGGGGGGCTTTACAAACATCCTGTGCAAGGTCAGCAAAACCTTAGTTACACCTCTCGTCACAAATGCTACGTCACGTTGTTTCATTGTCTGAATATCAAATACAATAAAACAGTTTAAAGCGCTATTCTACGCTTCACGAGGCAAGCATTTTTTTATTCTGTGAATGGGATTCATACTTTATTTGTTCAATATAAAGATTTTAGTAACTAAGATTTGTTTTCTTTTTCTTTTTTTTTCAATTCTCCTGTTAACCCATATTTTCAATATCACCGACTCTCATCCTAATTAATCCGACTCTAAACGAGGTTTTATTATAATGGCAATTTAATTTAATATCAAAATCGGTTAGCTTCTGGCATGTTTTGGAATTTAATTAAGAAAAAACAGATTCGATATCTCGAGAGAAAAACATGACGGCTTCAAAATTTCCTTGAAATTCTTAAATTCTAATTTCCTTGAAATTTTATTTCTTATAACATATCAATCAAGGTAATGCATCAATCGATATAGGTAAAACAAATCTTTTAAATTGCCTAATGAGTCTTGCATTAATCAAATAAGAAGTTTAAGAGGAGAAAAAAAATGTTGTAATACTTGTTTTTTTGTGAAAATTAAGCTCATTAGTGGTGAAAGCAGGCATGAAGAGTAATAAAACTTTCTATTTTACATAATAAATGCATGTAGTACGTGATTTGTTTAACGATCATGTGTAAAAAATACATTTGTCTTTAATGTAATATTTTAACAAGTTTAATGCTTGGAGCATTTTCAAATACTACTGTTTTCACTAAAAAGTAAGTTTCAACTCGAAAATAAATTCAAGTAGGATTTTTAAGGTGCTCGCGCAAATGTAAGTTCCGTGCATGTATTAAGGAGTATTGTAAAATTTTAATTATTACTAAAATGATCTAGATATAACTTAATTTTCATTTGTTATTCTTAAGAATTCTTTGCATAGTCATTATTGGAGTTATACATTTCTTCCAGCATTTCTTGACCTTTCGATGGCCGCCATTGTAGAAAGCAGATTGCGTTCGAAAACCATTGTTTCCTTTTGAGTTACTTCATTTCTGCTGTTAAATCTCCTAACCGGCAGTGGGGTTTTGAATTATAGGAAGAAGAAAAAACTTGGAGCTAGAACGGGTGAATAGGGTGGATGTGGAAAAATTTCAAAGTCCCATCACTTTGATTATTCAACCACACTTCGAGATTTGTTAGCAGGTGCACTATTGCCAAGAAGAAGGACATCTTTGGTAATCCTACAATGCCGTTTCTTGAGTAGAGCATCACGCAATTTGCTTAGTAGTTTGTAGTAATAGGCACCAGTGTTGGCCTGACCTTTCTCCAAGAAGCCTGTTAAGATTATTCCTCGGCAGTTCCAAAGAACAGATAGCATGTCCCTTCCTACAGACTTCTTTACCTTAACTTTCTTGGAAAGAAATGAGTCGCTGTACATCCACTCCTTGTTCATCTCTTTATTCTCTGGGTCATATTAATAGATTCAAGATTCATTCATCCATAACTATCAAGCAACCAAAGAAATCTTCTCTGTATTGCCCCAAAGGATTCAACATTTCCCTTGATAGATTGAGCTGCGTTTACTTCTGAAAAGGAGTCAATAACTGTGGAACCCAACGGCCTTTGGCACCTTTAACATGCGCAGTTCTTCATGAATAGTTTTCCACAGCTGCCATAGGGGAAATCAGTCTCCTTCATGATCATTTGGATGGCTGCTCTTCGGTCTAAAGGTAACCGCGGTAGCCTAGTGATCATGGTGTCGCATTCGTGGCCGGCGGTTTTCGTTCAGTGGCGAGTTCAATCCTTGGCCGCTAACGACCCACCGTGTAGCCGGGGCTGATGCACGTTAAATCTGTCGGGGCCTAAAGTCTACCCGTTGGCGCGGTATGGTAGTTAGGAGAGGGGGGGTGCCAGCTCAGGTGTCGTCCACGTCACTTGACCGAGGTTCAAAATTACGAGTTCCGTCGCCAATAGCCCTCGTGCTGCTTTTAGTGAGACGTTAATAAACACTAAACTAAAATCTTCAGTCTAAAGGGACCACTTCTTGGATCGTCTGTAAGGAACTGTGACCAGTTTTAAAATTCATTTTTCATCTTACAAAAGTATCATATGACAGGATATCATACTCATAAACAGCCATCATTTCGATATGGATCTGCTGGGCACTGTGGCATTTCAATTGAAGAAACCTTAATCATACTGCGAGCCTCTTTTTCCTACATACTGAGAGTTACTTCAGATTGCTGAGTCCAAATAAATCAACATTAATAATAGCTGTAATTTACAAAAGTTATGTATATAAGGACCCATTAATATGCAGAATAAATTTTATCCTTACATCTCTTTTATTTTTTTAGTAATATGAGTAATTTAAACTTTACGATATCCTCTTATAAAGTTGGCCTCACTTTAAGTCTTCAGACGAAAGGGCATACTTAGGGCGTGTCTACTATAACACTTTCTTCGAATGTATTAAATTATAAAATCATGAGATATTAATATACAAATAATTATAAATAGTTATGTGTTTGCACGAACAAGTAGCGCATGAATAAATGTATAACTGGCGTGTGATTCAATGAACAGCCTGTCCCTGAGTAAATATAGATTTCTGTTCCGGAAAAAAAAAATGAGACATCTCTTGAGAATAAGCTTTGATATATTTTTGGAGTAAAAATAAATATGTGAAATGATTTTTTGGGGGGTTGGGGCATAGTATACTTTGCTATAATACTCAATATTGTGGTTGCAGCTTTAAATCGAGTTTTTCCTTAGAAAACACATTTTTGAAAATTTTGATTGGTTATAAAAATTGTGACTCATAAATTGTAACGGCTATGGTAGCCGAGTTCTCGTAATGGAGAATTTCATGGATGGTTATATTCCAGTCGAATTATATATACGAGTTAATACACTTTAAATGCTAATTCAAAATGTGGAGTTATTACATAATTTCAATGTATGTATACTGTTTAAAATATGGACATAAAAATAAATAATTTTTGATTACACACATGTATATAACACAAGGTACAACTGTCGTACCTTTTCATTATTTTACTTTACCGATATATTTCAGTCAAATTAAACACTCAATAATTTGTGGACTCCAATCGAAGATGCGTAAGAGCAAGATAAAATACTTTATTAATGATTACTAAAGAATGAATAAAGTCGCTCTCTCTCAAATTCCGCTTAACTCGTCGATTCTAAGCTAGGATCGACTAATAAAGTCTTAACTTACCAATTCACTCGTTCTGATTCATCACTTCGCACAAACAGCCTATTCTTTTCTTAAAATTTTAGTTCAGATTCACTTCAATCCAAAGGTAAACTGTGATGTTTTAATACAGCTTACAAATATTTATCAGCTTGACGTTATCATCTATCTCTCTTCATTTTCTTTCAATTCTATTTCATTTATATATCACTATTTTCACTTTTAAATCACTTCAATCAACTTCACATTAATCTTCATCTGATTGGCATAATCACGTTTCATTTCGGTTTAGAATATTTTGTAATTTTATGCAATTCAAATTACTATAAAGTCCCTGGAGTTAGTGAAGAGAAATTCGCGAATGCCCTAACGTTACGATTATTTTCGTCTTAGGAGTAAGCGATTCAAAAAGTTTGGAGATCGTTAATCCACAGAACATACAAAAAAAAATGTTAGTAGATAACTTCAATACACAGTTCCCGAGAAACACATGTCATTAAGTATTGCCAGACATATAATGATTAAAACGCATAATCATCAGAATTTTATTTCATCGAAGCCTGTGCTTCATCTTTCCTCATGACTATTCACGATTTCTCTGTATTGTAAGATGACTAAATAAAATGTAAACAGAATCATAAAATTCTACACCAAATATGTCAACTCAGACGCTAACGCAGACAAATTGAACACGTTTTCGTTCATGTGAACCAGAAAAATGGAAAGAAAAAGTGCAAACGTAGGCTTATTTTGAAAAGAAAAACACAAAGATTGAATTATAGACTATAGAATTAACGTTGCAGTTAGTTATAGTGAGGAGATATTGAAGGTTTTAGTCATTATACTAAGAAATAACTGATACATCTGGATAAAATGTATTATTCATATTAATTTATCCTTACAGACATGATGTCGTAAACTACAGCTATTCATGTTAATCAGTTTGGTTTCAGAAAGCTGTAAATTGAAATAACTCACAGCATGTAAAGAGGTAAGAGTTTTACATATATGGCGTTCGAAAAGTCAAAAAATGCTGGGAGAAATGTATAACTTTGGATAATAATTATGCAGGGAAGTCTTGAGAGTATAATAAATAAAAGTTAAGTTTCTATATCGGTTACTTCGTCATAATTAAAACCTTACGAGATACCACGGGACAATAATTCAAAAATTTTATGATTCTGCGGGTTGAAATTCTAAGTACGGCTTTCTGAAACCACAGAAATCAGCATGAATAGCTGTAATTTACGACGTAATGTATATAAGGAGCAGTCAATACGTAGAATAAATTTTATCGAGATATCTCAGAGATTTCTTAGTATAGTTTTTAAGACTTTAAGATGCTCTCTCGTAAATAAAATCGAAAATTTCTCAATCAAACATGTCAAAATCATTTCCTAACTAAGACTAAATAAGCACGTTTTAACGTACACGTGAACCGCAAAAATGAGAATGTACACTTATTTAAAAAAGAACAACTCGAAAACGCAAAGATCAAGTAGTCGACGACTATATATGCAACGTTGCAGGTTGTTATGTATATCCCGGCGTTTTTTCAACGTGAAAATTCCTGACGTCATTAGAAATGTTAGTGTCAAAATGGCTAGTTGGGGACCATTTGAGAGAAAAGTGCTTAATTTCAAAATTATTTTTATTAGCTTTCCAGAAGGCGCGTCTTCTAAGCCAACGTGAAAGATCGCGTGCATTTCCCAAATATCCTGTCATGACATGTGAATTTTTTTAGAATTTAATTAGTGAAATTATATTGTTATATTGATTGAGAGTTAAAAAAAATACACTTCGCTTAAACAAATGTTGTTGAAATTACATGATTATTCCTTTGTTTAAAGAACGAGAAACAACGTGAATAGAAATCACAAAAGATAATATTAAATAAATGAATTACTAAGGAATTGTGAAAAGATATGGAAATAAAATAAATGAAATTGCGGATAAATACACTGAATTATCAACATTTATAATATTGTTACGAAAATCTCTGGGTGTATGAGAGTGAAATCAAGTCCAGCATGGAAGAGAACGATAAATAACGATTTATTCGCAAATTTTCAGGGCAACACACAAGTAACAGAACTTGGACAATAACTGCATAAATTTATACACAACATTTGTATAGGTTACCGACGCAGATACATGAACAAAACAGCACTTGTAACAACAGTTAAAATTATATTAGTAACATTTAAGCTCATTTGCTTACCGGTTCGCACTACTGATAAATCTCCGAAGTTCACTTCAAAAGTAGGCTGCAAATGCAGACTCACTGACTGAGGCTCTCGGCGTATTTATACAAGGTGTGACGTCACATGGAAAATTTACGAAAAGTCCGTAACTTTCTTCCCAGTCGATATTTTGCATTTCGAGCATCTTCAGGAATTTTAAATTTGTCGCCAAGTCACCAAATTCCTCAGCAAGATTGAGGTGTCATTGCTTAAACTTCCCTTGGCTAAATGATGGCATCTCTGGAAAGGTTTCTTTTCCTTCATAAGAGAACCTTTGCAGGGAAGCTTCATCTCATGTTCGTATGGAAATAAAAAGCGAATTTTTAATTTATATATATATATATATACAGAGGGAGAAATTAGTCTGTATAGTCAATGAATCGCAAAGTCTCAGTCAAGATGAAATGTGATTGGAGTGATCCAGATATATAAATTTCTAACAAAGCCTCACGGCCGAGCCTTATTAATCTATTAGGCTTATTCTTTTCACAGGACTTATATCTTAGGGATTGTATATTGTGTACACACACTTGAGCTCAAATGACGAAATTCATCTGTTGGAAGACAGTAATATAAAAAATTTAAGACTCCACCTCCATAACTTTTAATCTGACGTATAGAACTTAATAATTTTCTGACGTATAGAACTTAATAATTTTCTGACGCAAAGATTTCTTCTTGAAGAAAGTAAAATGCTACGGAGGAGAAAAAGTAATTCAGGAATTAAAAAAATCGATAATAATCTACTAGATATGCTATAGAATGTCTCCTATTTTTATCAATGCAAAAAATTATACAAATTTCATTCAACACTTAATTGATCTGATAATTACAAAATCGGATATGGAACGTTTGTGTTTCCTTTTAATCATATATTTGAATAAACTGGAAAATGCAACGAGGTCTGCCGGATGCTCAAAATGGAAGTGGAGGAAGAAGAACGTTTTTGATAGCTGCATAAGGTGCATGTTATCAAGGCCTGCCTGCACGAGGGAGTTTTGAACAGCACACCGAGCCACGTGTTCGGAGACGTATTTTGCAAAATCATTATGATTTCATTTTATTTTCTTTTTATTTTGATCCAAATTCACATACATTTTAATATTATCGTGTAATTATCGCACATTTCGTGTCATATCATTCAAGACAATGCTGTGCGCTCTCATTGGATCACAGCGGTTGCGGATAACTAGTGGTGATAAGCGAAACAGGTAAAAACTGTTCGTTTCGTTGTGTTTGTATTGCGACGGTTGATCGTAAATCGCACGTTTTTATCGCGAGGGATGAAAAAAGGAATAAAATAATCGAATTTAAGGGAAAGATAAATAAATAATGCACAATATATTATAGAACTTCACTGAATAATAAATAGAAATATACGTGTTATGGAGACAAAGGAAACAAATGACCTCTGTAATACTTTGATTTAAGATTTCTATGAAGATATTTTCGCCCCCCCCCGGGGAGATCACCCCGTGTCGAAGCTATAGGTTGACCTTGAGTGACGATGGTGATTGTTGATACCTCAATTTGATTTAATTTGATTTGATTGTTTATTAACGTTGCACTGCGAAGCTGCACAGGGGCTATTGGAGAGAATTCGTAATTTTGAGGAAACCCTTAATAACTTTCGGAATTCTCATCGTCGATGGACAAAATTGGTATTAATGTTAATTGCTCAATGGGTAAGGTGCTTGTGGCTTTGATTAACAACTTTATTAACATAATTAATTAGCTTCTAAAAGAATTTTCTCATTAGCAATGTTGATTTATCCCCACGAATCTGAATTTTCATCATGAAAGGATGGGATAGTTTATTAACGTCGCACTGAGAAGCAACTCAAGGACTATTGGCGATGGATCTCGTAATTGACGACGGATCTCGGTCAAGTGACGAGGACGACTCCTGAGATGGCACTTCCCTTTCCAAACCTCCAACCCCCACCAACGGGAGGACTTGAGTTCTCGATGAGATTTAATTTGCATCAGTTCTGCTACACGGCTGGTTTTTATTGCATAGCTCGAATTCATGACTCGACGAAAACAATGATGGTCGCAAGTTCGCGACCATGACCAGTACACCACCGCAGTCTTATAGAAATATAAATGTTCGACTACATTATTTTAGTGAGCAAAATTTGTTTCAAGATCCCACAAGTTAATTTAGCACCAGATCCCGCTTTTTTCTGCCCTGCCCTCAGGATCGGATTTAGGGTGGTCGAGACCTCAGGGTATTGAAAGAAACGGACCTCTTATATGTTCAACTCCAGCCGCCTTTGTCAACGACTCACTGTCTCTATTTTTTGTGTTGAATATATGATGCAAGGTAATTTATAAGGACTTTATTTTATGGGAAGTCCTTCGCGCATAATAACGAAAGATGTACCGTATATTCTCGAATATAAATGAATCTGTCGATAGTGAGGGTTCTTTTTTTTTTTTTTTTTTTTTTCAAAATCTATCCGGCATTCGAAATCCGTATATAAGCTGAAATAAAAGGAAAAAAACGGATACGAGCTTTAAAATTTTCATACAAATTCTTTTCTTTGTGAGTAAGGATTGCTTTCAAAACACCGAAAATGTAAGTTAGAAGATTAAAGTAACATTCCTCTTCCATTTTTATTTTTATGAGCGCATTATCTACGGTAAGCTATTACTATTTCTAGCTTACTTTAGGTGCTGTCCCATCAGCGAAATCCAAATTTTGACAACATCAGACTTTTCGTTTTGGCCACGGATTCAACAAACTGGTAATATAAACACTTTTGAAAATAAAAACAACTCGTTTTCTTAAAGAAAGGAATGATTATTTCATCGACAGCTATTTTCCTCGCGTTATAAGAACTGAAGAGATAAAATAAAATGTTACATTTGCGAATATAAACCGAGGCTTGTAATTTAGCTTTTTTTTTTAATTCTTAACTTATACTTTTTAAAGTTTATTTGTTATAAATAATAAGGTTAATAATGTAAACATTTTTAGTGTGAGGTAACAAGTTTCCAAACTTCGTACTCTTAATACCTTAATATTTGATCTTTGTGTAACGTCAGGTTGAGAGAATTGTGAGGCCCTCTGCTGGAGCCCTGGACTCCATCCTGTTGAGCTTCAGGAGAAGTCCGGCCCTGCTTGCATTGCATGTTATAGAACGAAATAAACATCGATGCATTGGATGACATGCATAAAAAAATGTGGCCGAATCGATTTGGTGTTCGAAAGGGGGGAATGGGAGAAGGTAGGCAAAAGAGTATCACCTATTTCTCTCCACTGATAACCGTTAAAAGCTATCCACAACCGCCACGGGCACTATCTGCAGCGCGTCTTCCTTGTTTGCATCCGTCGCCTTTCTTCAAGAGGAAGTCAAACAAAAAGAGACCGAGCGACCTTGATCTCGCCTTCCGCCGCATTCGTCATCGCTGGGGATGAGCACTGTCGTTCTCTCAGTGGCGGAGGTTCGCACCGCTTATTAATCGCTTTCATAAACAGGGAAAAATACGCACACCGGCACCCATGTCCCACGTGGTGGACGGGCGAGAGTCGCGGGCGAATGGGCACATGAGAGCGGGAGCTAGTCTGGTGGATCTGCCGTCCAAGCTCAAGCTGAAATTTGGCGGACACCTGTTGAGGTAAGTCCTGACGACGGTTTGCGTTAAAGTATTGTAAAGCACTTTTTGAACCCATCTCGTCAGATGATATACAGTTTTAGATTCTCTCCCTTATTCACGGGTCTCACAACACCTAAACCTGAAAAAAATTCGAATTTTTAATGTATAATGTATGGAGGTGCATCGTTGAGCTTTATTACTAAAAATGTCCCGAGAGATTTGGATAAAATTTATTCCTCACATTAATGGATTCTTATATGCACGATGTTGTAAATTACACCTTTTTGAGCTGATTTGTTTGATTTCAGGAAACCGTAAATCGAAGTAATCCACAGTACGGTAAGGTTTTAATTATTATCCTGGAGAACAGTAAAGTTTTAATAATACTATTACGTAATCGAAATGAAAACACTTAATTTTTATTTATTATTCCTAAGACTTCTCTTTAGAATTACTATCGAAGGTTATACCTTTCTCCCACAGTTTCTCGACCTTCTCTTTCTTCGAAGGCCGTCATTGTAGAAAGCAGATTGAACTCTATCATCTCCATGCTGAGAGTTACTTTAATTTACAGCTTTCTGAAACCAAACAAATCGGCATAAATAGCTGTAATTTATAACATTATGTTTATAAAGTTCAATTAATATGCTGGATAAATTTTATCCAGGCATTGAGGTTATTTCATAGTAATAATTGATACTTTATGATAAACGGCTGGTATATATTAAACTATTGATTCTACTAAATAATTTAAAACAAATCCCACGAAAATCTTTAAATTATTTTCCGAGATATGATTAAAAATGTGCTTCAACTTTGTTGTACGGGAAAAACTTTATGACTCATTCTTCCAAAGGAGTTTTCCTTATTTCTCGTGAAAGGTATCATAAAAACTATTTTAGATACCTTCACGAAAATAATACAGTTATATTATCATATTATTTTGCATAATTTGAATTGAAATCATTATGCTTGAGATATGTTTTGATTTTTTCAGTAGATGACACTTATTAAAATACGTAAGACTTAAATGCCAATTAAAATAAGCTTAAAAATTGAAATCTACATTAAATACTAAATTCTTTTAGTTTGATCTTATTTTTAAGCCTTTATATGAATTACGAAACAATAGTTATATATTATGAAGTAAAAACTTCTTCCGGACTGCGCGCGCAAAACAATATTCCATTAAATAATTTAAAAACAAAGCGTTGTCATTAAGCAATATCTTTTAAATTATCTAAAACTTTTTATAAACATCTAAAATTACTTTATAAAAGTACAATTTATAAATTATCACATACAAAAATATCGTGTACAAAATAATAATAACAATAATGCAAGAAAATAGAATCATTTCATTGAAATTTTAAAAGGAAGTGAATGGTAGATGAAAGAGGAAAACTCTTGCTCAATATATTGCAGTCCAATTAAAAGCAGTTTCAATTGTGGAAATAAGAAAAAGCTACTCGGGGCCATACCTTGTGAATACGGAGCTAGGACACGAGCCGCGTTTGTAGAAAGCTTGTTTACTAATATCTCTTATTATTAAACGATTATCACTAAACACCAATCCTGTGACCTGATCGACTCGTAGATCATAAGTCGATCATCACGAATCATTCAAAATGGATTCCCTACCTTCTTTAAACTTCTTATATCAGTCAAATACGTTTGTTTCCTATTAGCAGCCATCTTTAAAGGCTTTTTGCAACATTTCAGATGTGTTTGTAACCAAAATTCCATAGCGGAAATAGAATTTGATATAGTTATATTCTATGTTAATTACATTCGATATTTTGAAAAACCAGCGAAGTGTGAAAATTCTTTTCTGATTAAAAACAAATTTATTTTCAGATGATAAAATGAAATAAATTCCCGAGTGTTGCCACATGAGTATATAAGTAGGAAAAATATTTGATAAAAGTCGGACATAATTTAAGAAATTTCTTATAAGTATGTGGCAACGGATTTAAATGAAATTAAATATTATAAAATATAAATGTTTGGGTAACGGATAGTTAGCACATTTTTTATATAAACGAAAATCAAATGTTGGAATAAACATTTATAGCGTGGTGGGGTAGTTTAATTTTTCATTTGATAAGAGATACACTCCCCCTTCAACATTGTTTTACTTTTTTTTTCTATGCACTGTTCTAAAATACTTTGAAGAGATACTTGATTACGTCAGATTTTCTTTATTTTCTCACGAGGGAATCAACGTGCACAAGAATGACAATGCACTGAAAATTATCTCTGAGATAAAGCTAATATTTGTGCATTTATTCTACACATTAAAAACAAATTTTTACCGTGTTGATTGAATTATATTTATCAGCTCTTCGTTATTGTTGTTGGCTTATCGTTGCTGAGAATCGATTTTTAAGGTTTATTCGAAGTAGATGTATGTGCTCTGTTTTTGTTTTTATTTTTAATTTCCTGTTAGAAAATTAAATCCTTTAAGATAAAAAGATTGTTACAAAATTTACATTTTATTAATATTAATATTATTGTGTTAAGAAATAGAAGGTGCTTCGTGGAATCCAAAGATGTATTATTTATGAGAAATTGATTCATAGAACGCTCTGGAATTGAATTTTAAAATTCTAACCAAATGGGCCACGCACCATACAGAAAAAAAATCTGTATTTGCGTTTATCTCAAAATATTTTGTTGTTGATGATGATACACTTTACTGGAAATCTACTCTCTATCCGTACTTTAATCTCTGAAGAAAGTCACTTAGTCTAAATTAATAAATGGTGTATGAAGATTATCTGGCATTTGATAGTTCGGCGCTTTCTATAATCCAATACCAATCGAGACGTTTGCTTTCGGATTTTTTCGCACGTACTTGGGAGTTGGTTGACTTTGAGCGCCAGATCGCGGCACAGCGCCACTCGCATTTTTACCTAGTGTTTATCGTAACTGCCAGTTTTTTAATTAGTACAATGTTTCTTATTTTTAGTGGTTTACACACCACAACAAACTATAAAAAATCGTTTTTGAACTTATAAGAAAGAAGACATATCACGCGGTAAGATATTCAAATTAAAATTATAAACAGAAAAGTGAAGGAAAATACATTATTCAAAATTAACTATAAAAGAAAAATTATAAAATTGAATAGAAAGTAGATTAAATGAAAAATAAAGAGACCAAAACCAAACATATCAAAAAAGACATAGTTATCGAAAAAATGTGCTATACAAAAAATGTGAAGGTAGACAAAACAAAACAAAAAATGGGAAATGATATATTTAAAGTTGAAAGAGACTTTGTAACGTACGGTTACCTCTACCCGACTCTTGTGTCATAGTATAACTAAATATAATTAACTCTAAAAGTCAATAACTGATCCAAAGACCCGCAAGTCTGTATGTACTAACTCAACTATTTATTTATCAATTACTATAATATAATATTTAATGGGTTATAGCTCTCTTTGGACACTATAGTTAGCCCACCAATTTAAAATATCACTGAAATAATGCGCTCTTACCAAACCCTTCCAGATGCGGTTGCTTTTCTCCGACAAATCCTCTGCTACAGATATAGCCAGTAACTACTCTTGATATGATCGGCTTCTTGTTAGAAATATACACAGAGTTAATCACACTCTTCCTCTGTCCTCTAAATTTCACTTTACTTATATATCACTATATCTGACTTACTTTATTTCGACCTGCATCTAATTAACATAATCACGTTTCATTTTGGTTGGGAAGAAATTGTTACTTCATGCAATCAATCTTAATCAAAGTCCCCAAGTTTAGTGAAAAGAAAGTCGCGAATAGCCCAACGTCACAGCTTTAGATTGTTAGGCTGGGTTATTCCAAAATTATTTGTCGAGAGAATCTTACCAACAAAATATATTATTAGAAAATGGTTATAAAATCAAAAATACATTTGAGAAGAAATTAAAAATAAAATCAAAACCTAAATAACTATAGAACAATAATGTTATTAAGAACACAAAAAATGAGCCAAAATTATCTGTATGTAAATATATATATATATATAGCATCATATTAGATACATTAATTGCACTTCAAATAAAATATACATATTTAATAAAAAGACACGTAAGATTTTTTTTTAAAAAAAATCTAATATTGTCTTACAATGTTTTTAGAATTAAAATTTCCCCTTCCTCTCTCTATTTTTAACTCTTATGAAACTTTATTATTAATTTGCATACTTCCGTCTTCTTCCATTTTTCATCAACAGCCTTAAGCAACTCTATCTTCATTTTAAACGAAACAGCGGTTGGTTTTTTTTATCCCAATTGTTCAATTTCTCAGCAATTGTTCACTTAAAAGTTAAATTTGTTTAAAAATTATGAAAAAAAAAATTCTCGATTTTGACATCCACCATCGAATTCGAAAACTAACTGACCAGTAGATTGAAATGTTCTGACAAATAACAGGTTCCTGCACTTACACTAAGACAACCGGTAACCTACCAACGGTAGAAAACCATTGTTTATTTAATTCAATCTGACGAAAATAATGTAAACCAAAAAGTATGGGTCCCGAGAAAGAAAATATCGTGTAACGCTATTTTTGTTTCGCGTTAAAAGAAAAAAAAAATGTCTGAAATTACGTAGTATTTTGTCGGGGCCGCAGTATTATTTCGTGTTAACCGGCTTTTCATGTCAAGTGCTTTTGTGTTATACGTTTTTTACAATACATTATTTTTTTTTAAATCCAGTTCATGATTTTTTTATAGCTTAGTCCTATTTTTGATAACATTTTCAATCCTATTAAAATATAATTATATTCTAAAAGCATAAATCAATAAATGCAAAATTACTTAATTTTTTTATATTATTATTCAGTGACATAATTGAAGTTATTGGAAGTCTTAAAGAAATTCTTACTTTGAGAGTTAAATGCTCATTTCCACGTGATTAACATTAGAGCTGATAATGAATGTAACCTTTCATTTTCTCGATATATACTTATCATTCCTTAACAGGATGCAAAAAGTTTTAGGTATTTGGGTATAATTCCAATATTTCATTACCTTATTATATTACATAGTATATAGAACTGAACACTAATGTGTTTTTAGTTTCTTCAAAACTTGTAGCTTAGTCAACCTTATTTCTTTGTGAGAAAAAAAAATTAATCAATAAAAGGGAAAGAAAAATGTTTTTACAAACGTTCTTGAGCACTGTCGCTCCTAATAACGTTCTCATCAGTATTCTAAATAGAATGATTTCCAAGAAGCGTTTCGTGTGATGACAGATTTACGAAGCACGGTCGTTTCACGTGAGAATTTAATCGGATTTTGCTACGGAAGGTGTTTGCCTAAGCTATCACCTACGGCCGTTGTGCTTGTTTGAAAAAGATAATGCTCAGCTGGAAGATAAAATATTCTGATAATGTAAATAATCCACCGGCAGGGAGCATTCTGGGAAGATAATAGGTCAGCGGAAGTAAATAACTCTATAAATAAAATTATCACTTTATATACATTCCTGACAAATATAAAATTTAAATAGAATCAATACTTCCTTCAGACATTCACTAAAGTGAAAATAGCTTTTGACTGTAGGTTTTAAGAATCTCTTTACCTAATGTCAAAGAGACTGATCTGAAAAAAACGATGCTGCTTTCAGTCAATAGTTAAAGTGAGAATAGCTTTTGACTGTAGTTTTTAAAGTTATCTCTCACTAATTTTGAAGAGACCGATCCATAATGCCTAGTGTCGGAGAGGTCTATCTGACAAAATTATACTCTTTTCAGTCAATAGCTTGAATGAAAATAGCTTTTGACTGTAGTTAATTAGGTTCTCGTTCACTAATTTTGAAGAGACTGATCCATAATAACTAGTGCCTATGAAGCCGATCTGAAAAACGATACTCTCTTCAGCCAATGGCTTAAGTGAGAATAGCTTTTGACTGTAGGTTTTAAGGTTCTCTTTACCTAATGTCAAAGAGATGAATCCGATCTATCTAATGTCAAAATGACCGATCTGAAAAAACGGCACTGTCTTCTTCAATCAAGGCTGAAATGAAAATAATTTTAGTCTGTAGAAAAGATTTTCTTTTTCTCGTATCAAAGAAACATATCCAAACTTGGAACACATTTCCAGAGACAATATTGTTCCGATTTTCATACAAATGTGTGATGTTGTAGCACAAACACGTTAATTTCGCGGACTGCGTGAGACCTCTATCGAATATCTTTGTAGCATAGCCGATATAACATCATATAACAAGAATTTTACTAAAAATATCGCAGCTTTTGTTTTTAAAATTGCTAAATATACATAATTATCGATAACGAACACCAGCATTCACCAAGGGGCTATTACTAATCGCATCGAACCGATGTACCAATAGTGTTTTAACCACTTGATTGATTATTTATTAACGTCACACTTTGAAGCAATTCGGGAGCCATTGATGACGGATCTCATTCGGTGAAGTGATGAGAATTATAACCGATCTGGAACATCCTCTCCAAACTTCCACACCACGCCAACGAGAGGACTTGGAGCCTTAACAGGTTTGATGTGTTACGCAATGGTCTTTTAGTGGCAACAGGAGCTCGCGACTCGACATAAACAACACCGGGCGCCTGCTGCCGACCATGACCACTAGGCTACGACGGATACTAAATTAAAAATAACATTTTTAGAATTGATAAAACGTTCCATGAAAACTTTCTGACCACCACCAAAAACACGAATGATATCCAGTCGATGGTACGTCGATGGATGGATCGCAGAATATTTGATGACCTTTCTCTTAATCAATCTGATTTTGCTCCCTCAGTTTTTTTTTTTTTTTTTTTCTTTAGGGCTATTTAAAAGATAACGCGTTTTTTCCACTACTACTGGCCAACATGGAATTACTGAAAACTCGAATAACTATAGCCGTTCAAACTGCAATACTAAAAAAGTTGGAAAAGGGTTAGATGATTTTTATTATGGACTAGATATCGTTCGTGTGTTTGGAGATAGTCACATTGAACATTTATAATTTTATAAGTTTTATATTTTTAATTTAATTTATCCCAAAAAAATTGCAACTTCTTTAGTTTTGTAACTGTAGCTTTCAAAATTGGGATATTCTTTCCCTGAAAGTGCATTTTTTAATTATATTGAAGTCGGAATATGATATTAATGTTCGAGTGTTTGTTAATAGGAAAGAGTATTCCGATTTCGGGTCATATTCTTAAAATTAGGCGAAGACATCTTGAGAGTTACTTTTAAGCTTCAATTTGGGAAATATGCGACTTCATTTTATTTCATGAGAACCCTCATTTGAAGAGGGATATTTTCATTGTTTTGAGAAAATGAATGACGCTAGATGAATATATAGACTCGTAAAATAAGTAAGGATGAAAGAATGTTATATGTCATTTAAAAAAAGTTTTATTTCAAAAATACATTGTTTTAGAATGTAGAAAAATAAAACACTATTCCTCTGATCCTTGGATTTTTTTCTTCAACATTACACGAAGACATGAGAAAGCAATTATTAAGCTTTTCTTCGAAAAATTTGAATCATCATTTTATTTGTTGAGAACCCTCATTCGATCTGCGAGATTTTCTTGGTGCTGAGAAAACGAGTGACGCCTGATGTATAGAAGGAGACTCGCATAATAAAGAATGATTGTTATGAGTAATCTTTATCGAATTTTTTTAAAAAAAAATAATTAAAGACTTTTATAGAAATGGCCATAAAATACTTAAAGATATGAGTAGTTTGATTCACAACGAAAAAAAGTAAAACCAATTAAAAACACTTGTCAAACTTTTTTAGTATCTTGCATTTCAATGCACAAAATGGGACGAAGATGTGATGATATTAAAATATTAAATTAAATGTTTCTAAGGCGAAATAGTTAAATTAAATATTATACAAGTTGCGGCTATTAAATAACTAGACTGACGCTGTAAAACGTTTTATTTTGATGATATATATATTTGCTTATTATCACCTTCAATATATATCTTCCTTTATCTCTACAACGCTCCATGTAAAACTTCCATTAATCGATACAGTGCTGGAAGTATCTTCTGTCAGCTCCTTCAAGACGGTTTCTTTTTCACAGCTTCAAATAACTTAAATCTTGTTCCTTTTAATGCAGATTTCACCTTAGGAAATAGAAGTCGCGTAGCCCAAGATCTAGTGAATAATATGGATGGTCAAACACTGATATGCTGTACTCGGCTAGAAACCTCATGACAGACAATGTGGAATGAGCCGGCGCATTGTCTTGGTGGAAAAATTTGCTGTACGGACTCTTTGTCGATTCCTACAGTTTCAGCAATCGCACGAATCCTTAACTGATGGTCAAATCAAAACAAATGACCGATTCATTCCAATATTGTCTTTCGTTTTTGACGTGGGAGGGCGAACCAGGCGTGAATCTTCTTCAACGTCTTCTCGGCCATCTTTAAAACCCTTGAACCACTCAAAAACACGTGCATGCGATAAACATTCATTGCCATACATTTCTTTTAATAAATTATAAGTTTCAGTAGTAGTTTTTCCAAGTTTCATGTGAAATTTCACAGCAAATGGTTGCTCACTTGTAATTTTTCCGGCAAAACAAAAAAATAAATCTAATGCGAACGAATACTACGGCTATATGGATTTGTTTGCAGAAGCGAGTGTCACTACATTAGAAATAGAAGGTTTCACGCTGAACAGCTAACGAGCGCTGGCATTTGAGCATGCGCACTTCTTTTGTAGCGGTGTCGGTCTCGTTATTTAACTGTTCCACCTCATATATATGATAAGGAATTTCGTGATTGTGTTCATTTCGTCCTGAAAAATAATATTCCATCCTGAATAAAACATGAAGATGTATTAATCCATTTCCCTCCTTTCCATTTTTACTTCCTTTTTCGCTAAAGAAAAACGAGTTGTTTAACTACTTAGGGAAATTCAAGTTAAAAACATCTCATTTAAATTCTGTTTAATTTTGCATTTCGTCTCTCGTGGAGGAAAAATGAGTTACATAATTGCACGACGGAAGAAACACGTTAAAAACATTTTACTTTGTTGCTTCTTTTCCTATTTAACATTCCATGTAGGAAAAACAAATTAACCTATTACGTAATTAGACGGCTTTATGTAGCTTTTTTTCCTTTCATGTTGAAAAAAAAGAAAGAAACACACAAAAAACAAAACAATATGACTTAACTACATAATGAAAACAAAGTTAGAATGTTTCATGTAAAAGCCAAGCATGAATGAATAATTCTTCTCCCTTTATTTTTATATTCATTCACCCCCTTACATAAAGAAACTTTAAGTCTTAAGCCTCCTGTCCACAGGTCATTTTCATTTCGCGAACGCAACAATCCAATGGAATTTCTATCAGCGTTCTCAAATCCATACTATTATATCTATTTGAATGTAAAGTAAATGCATCCGAAAGAGCAAAAAATAACGAAGTTTTCGGCTGAATTACATTTTTCCTCTGGTTTTTCCTCGGATTTCTACCACTATTTTAATTAGTTGTTTGTGGGTTTTCCGGCTTTTAAAAAATATTCTGAAATAGTTTCGAAAATCGGGGAGAAAATGTAATTCCGAAGATACTTTTACTATTATGTGTTCATTCGAATGCATTTAAACCGATATGATAGTATAGATCAGTGGTTCCCAAACTTTTTTGACCCATGAGCCCCTTTTTTATGGCCAAAACTGGCACACTGACCCCCAAGTGAAAAAGTTACGCAAGTGCATAATATAAAAATTACAAATTTGAAAAAAAAACATTTTATTCAAGAAATATTTATTAAAATTATAACTTTTGTTTATATATAAAATAAAATTTAAAATTTTTTTTATTTTATTAACATTTTGTTCAAGAAATATTTATTGATTTGATGAGACGTTATGAGTGTAATAATGTCCAGCTCAATGTTTGTGAGTAGAACCGCAAATCCCCACGAGCACTAATTTCTAGCCGGTTTCTTTTCTTTTTTGCAACGTTTTTCTGAATTTCACTTGGTGCGTGTGTGTGTGAGTGTGTGTCATCAAATTTTCGATCGTTAATTTAACCAACTTCCTATCAAGCTAGACCTCTGAAATTTTGGGAATCGTTCTTACTTGCCTAACAATGCAATATTTAGACATTTGCGACAAGTTTTAACTAATATTTCAATGATTTTAATAAGTCAAAATATCCTTTCCCCTCGGCGCTTTTAGGACTGAGGAAAAAATTTCCTTTTCCCCTTCTAAGAACACCGGGATTTCCACTTTCGCAACATGGGGTATCGTAAAACTTTTCTACTCACAAAGGGGAGATAGTAAGGGTTGTTGACTTTTAACTAGTCAGTAATCATTCGCAAGAAAGAAAGATTCCAATATTTGGCGCCGTGTCAAATCACAATAATTTTTTCTGAATTCTTGTTCCAATTTTTTTAATAGAATGACTTACAAACTTTCAAATACATGTTTTGATTTTGTGAGTATTATGAATTTCTTAATACGCTCACAAATGTCTCTTTTTAAGTATATTTTAAAATTAAAAATTATTATGCATTTCACTTGGTGTGAGTGCGTATCATCAAATTTTCGATCGTTAATTTAACCAACTTCCCATCAAGCTAGAGTTGTGAAACTTTGGGAATCGTTCTTACTCGCCTAACAATGCAATATTTAGACATTTGCGACAAGTTTTTAACTAATATTTCATAAATTATTTTTTAATAAACTTTGCCACCATATAAAACGTTGGTTTTTATCTCGTATTATTTGTAATGAGGTTCATGACGGCACTGAATCCCCGTTCTACCCAATAGGAAGACGGGGAAGCAGTCAACAATTTCTGTACAATAACCCCATAATGCAGGATATGAAATTGAGATCTGTTTTTAACTAGATTTTTGTGGTATCCTTCAAACATTGGTTTAAATTCCTCATTTGTGGATATTTCAATAAGCTGCTCCTGTACTAGCATAGATTCATCTGTATTTAGGATATGAATTAGTTCACGTGCAAAAGGGTTCAACACCCAGTAGGGGATATTCAAGTGAAGAATGTCTTCAAATCTTTGGTTCAGGTCTGCATGAAGAGCAGTTAGGTGTTGACAGCAAGCAAACAAATATTCATCTCTATTTTGCAATTTCGAAATATTTAGAATCTGAGAACATTCTTCTCTTCCCATGTTTTGTTCGGACAGAAAATTTTTTGCAACAAACGCAGACATTGCGCTTTTAGTTTTGATTAAATTTAATTGGTTACCTTGTAGTGTCAAATTCGTTTCGTTAAATTTGGCAAATACATCAATCATACAGGCTATGTCATTTTTTTTTTAGTTAATGAAATTGTGTCGCAAATCATTGTCTTTGCTTTCCAGGAATTACAACACTAAGCCAAAGAGCGCATAAAATAGTATTTTTCGTATTTTAGGAGCGTATTTTAAGCACCCGCCTCTGTTTGTATTTTGCTCAGGACGTGAAGTTCGCTACTATTTTATTTATTATTATTCATTTAAATTTCCAAAAAATGGATCACAATTTTACTATTTTATATTAACCCCTGACGTTGTTCAGGGACCCTCAAATCAATTTCAATTCTCTATGGACCCCTTGAATGATATCGGGCCCCTGGGGGTCCATAGGGACCACTTTGGGAAACACTGGTATATACTTAAGGACGATAGTTGAAATTCCACAGGAATAACATTACTTTCACGAAAACAAAATGGCCGGTAGACGGGAGCTTTAAGGCTCTAAATTGATTACGATACCGAAGGAGATAGAGGACATGTGTTTTTTTTTTTTTTTTTTTTAATTTTTCAAAACTTCCCCTAAAGTATAGCGAAGGATTTCCGAGATATGTTGAGACATTTGTAGATGTTTGTTCGCATATTTCAACGATTTGTCTTTTAGAATATATACTCAACGATCTTTTTTTTATTTCCAGAATAATTAAAATATATAGCGAACGGTTAAGTAGCTTTTTCTTTTCAAAGATACTAAGTCAACTCTGAGATTGTCTTTTTATTCGAAAATCGTCTCTCAATTGGAGAGCCAACCGCTTTACAAATTTGAAATGATTCAAGGTCATTTCATGTGTTTACATACTTCTTTGTACAGAATATAAGCACTGACTGCACAAACCTCTAGGTTCCCAAAGGACACTTGGCAACAGTTTGCAACAATCATTGGTTTTTGGTCGGGCAGCTGTAAACATTTGTACGTACTACACTGCTGGGTTACTTCAATTTATGGCTTCCTGATCCCAAACAAATCAATATTAATAGCTGTAATTTACAACATTATGCACATAAAGATAAATTAATATGCAGAATAACATTTATCCAAATATCTCGGTTTATTTCTTTGCAATAATCAAAACTGTATGATGTATCTTCACACTTTTGAAATCTCCTTTTAAATTCTCCCATTGGTCTAATAACGGGGGAAATTATGCTTTATCCTAGTTTTAAATTATCACATCAATGAAAATATTTCAATTACAAAGGAGTAAACGGTTGTTAAATCAAATTAGTCTTATTAAAATCTTTGAAAAATATAATTCAATTTGTTACGAATGAGCATAAATAGCGTAGAGAATCAGAAAATATTGTAACCATATATTTCTAACTTTAAAAGGATTTTATCGAAGAAATGAATCTCTTTCATTTATAGTTGAATTTAGTTTCAGTGATTAATTTTCAAGCTTTTGTTCCTCGAAAAATTGATATTTTAATTTTGTTTTCAATAAAATCAAACGGGGTGTTTTTCGTATTTTCCTTGTCCACGCATTTGCTCTACGATACAAGTATAAAACAATGCTTATGACCATTTCTGTTTTTATCAGCAGCACAATGAGTTAATTTATGCATTCCTCTTCCAGGAATTCAATTACTTCACGTACTATCACATGTGCTGTAACAATTGTTTTGAAAAATATCGTGCACATTATTTCAAACTTTCAAAAGCGTATCAAAGATTATTATTATTATTAAAAATTAAATAAAAATACATTTTAGAACGTACACTTTTTATAATCCCAATTAAAAAAAACAAATTGTCACCAAACTATAAAATTTATTAATACAATGAAATTTCTTTAGAGTTAAGAACTGACTAAAACAGAGGGGGGGAAATAATTAAGAAATTTCTTTTGCAGAATTGGAACACATTGTTTTGAAATTGGTCAATCCCTTACTTTTTCTTTTCAGTTTAGATCATTCGAATAAACAAATATTGTCTTCCAAATTGTCTTTTAATTTTTTGCCGAACACTTATGTTTTACTTCAATGATTATTTCTCATTTTCAAAGTTTTCGAAAAATAAAATTGTTCGAAATATAAAATGGTAAACATCAGTAACTCATAAATAAGCAAATTATCTACATTTACGTAGAAATTGAATGTCATTTCCTGTTTATTGCTATCATCTTGACAAATAAAGATTATTTGTTAGTCTTTAAAAGTACAAAGAGCAAAAAAAAATTTTTATTCTTTCTTGTTATTATTTTCTATTCAGTATTGTTTCTTTGATGGTCAGGGAAAATCACGAGTTTGTAGTATGTTGTTTACTTTTGGCTTTTAATCCTTAAGACTTTTTAAATAAATATGAAATATTTACCTTTGAATAAAGAAGCAAAAAAAAAACAAAACCCAGTTAATTTTCTTAAAAAATCATTGTTTTCATGTACAATGATGTACCTTCACTTTTGCAATTTTATTCACAGTTTCAAGTTAATTTAATTGCTTATGCATATTTAATTGCAGCACTCTGTTGAATACTAAAGTTCCTAATCGAAGTTCAGAATTGTTTTTATTCGTCTAAATAAGGGCAACGAAAACATATTATCAAGGTAATTTTTTAAGATAAGGTCTGGTTTATCCTTTGAAATAAAACATGAAATTTCAGGCTAGCAAAATTATTTTTTCTATATCAGAATTTGCAGAAGAGATAGAGATCAAAAAGATCAATCTCTTTTTTCGAATTAAAAAAAGAGAAATTTTTTAATTTGAATTAATTAAATGGGATTAATTAATTAAATGGGAGAGAATACCCCGTTCAGTGCTCTGCCAGGGGGGGGGGGTGGAGCCGCGGTATTTTTTGTATTAAAAAAATTTTATAACACCTTGGCACCTCCTGTTCTTCTGTACCCCCCCCCCCAACTGTTCAGTATTCTCAATCATTTTCTTCTCTTTCGGTTCATTTAATCTGTTCAATGTTCTACAATCGACTTTTGCTGCGCATTCCTTTCGCACTGATTCTTTTTTTACTTACGCTGTTTTTTAAAAGCATTACTCTTTCACTATAGAATCATCCTTTAACATTGCAGAATAATTTATTTCTTTATTATCAATTAATTTACTTATTTTGAACTTGTAAATATGTAAAAAATATTCATATTTGATATTACCAAACATGCTTTATCTTCCCTGTCTGATGATAAAATTCGAAAACAATGTAAAGCTTTGTGTTAGTTTAACGCAAAATATAATTATTTTTAAGAATTCTACCAACTTGATTTTTCCACAGATGTGTAAAATAATCGAACTAGAATACATGTAATAATTATGTAGTGTTAAATTCAATCGGATGTGTTTGAGGGTTTGTTCGAGGAGTCTTAAAAACCCATGAAAATCAAAAAAACAAGTTAAAGAACAGTTCTATAAAACTGAACTGAAACAGATGAGAACAATCCATCCAAAAGGTAAGAAATCTACATCCCTAGTTTCGAGTAATATAATTTAGTAATTGATTAATGATTCTGAAGTCTTTTCCCTGCTCTTTTTCCTTTTAAAATTCGTAAAAGAATCTTTCTAGTTAAACTATATTTTTTTTCCGTCATTCTTTCATTACATTTCTACCATTCATATTATTTGTGACGAGCGTATGACGTTGTAAACATGATCACAGATATCTTATGCTTGTAACTTACGTACATATCCTTTCCTAAAATAATTGTGAAGGAAAAGAGGAAAAGAAAAAACAAAGTCGGAACAGTTATAGATATCTCACACCCACCTGCACTGTCAGAGGTCTCTTCTCGTATATTCTTACAAGGAAAATAATATTCAACGAAAAAGAACGTGAAACTGTTTTTCTGTATTTCGCACTCTCGATCGTAAGTGGAATGATATGTTTCTAAATATTTGATTTATCATCAATGAAAGTTCAACCAAGAATTTGAAAAGGTATGCATTCGATATTTTATTTTCTTACGTCACAAATATTTGACTTCTAAAAAATTAAATTCATTCAAAACGTTTTTTAAAGCAATTGCTTAATTTAATTTGATGTATTGACTTAAATTTGTGAAATGTGCTAACATTGTTTGCATCAGTCCTGAAACTTGAGATTCTCAAAAACATGTCAATTTGTAAATGATTATAAAAATTATACAACTTTATATGTTTTGTTCTTAACTGAAGAATTTGAATTTTCTGAATAATTGCCTGTTATAATCTGACTGTAAATTATATTGCTATTGCTTCAGATACTTATATACCACTTGAATCCTGAAATGGAAAAAACAGGAGATGGAGTATTAAGTTATTTCTTAGAGTATATTTAGAAACTTCGAATCACAGAACTGAAATAATTACATTTAAGAACTTGAAAATGATCGGATCATATGAGACATTTAAAAAAATTTAGTGTGATTAAATAACATAAAAATAGAAAAAAATAACTAGTCAAACTAATTACATTTATTTTCATAAGTTAATTAAAGTTTAACAATAATTTTTTTTTATAATTTTATCCAACGAATATATTAAGACGTTATCACTTTTATTTGCCAAGAAAAGAATTATAATTTCAAAATCGTTTGGAAGAACGAATGTCTTTCTTTTAATAAACCGCTTGCTTAAAAATTAAGGAATTTCGTTGTCTAATGATTTTCTTTTATACGTTGAATAATTCTCGAAAGAAACAAATTTTTTTAACGTGCATGACTTCGCATCTTTTAAATGCTTATTTTATAAGCTTCTTTTCCTTTTCGCACTTAAATTAGTCGGTTACCTTGAAGAGACAACATTTACATGTGATGAACTAGTGATTTTCTTATTTTTATTATCATTTATATTATTCGCTCTTAAATTAACATTATTCAATGCTAAGCATTATATTTTGTTGCATAATTATAACAATACTCAAAATTGGTTAAATGAAATGTTCATTTAGTCAATCTAAACTCGTGGGTGTGAGAGGAATTAAAAATTTTCAGCAGAACCTGCTTGTGGTATTAACTCACATATGTGTCACGTGACAGCAGAGTGTGCATTTGTTTGATCGTTAAATAGGCATTATGGTTATCATTCTCTGCTTTTTCCTTGAACGAATGGCGCGTCTATTAAAAGATGGCTACTTGCAATGCTTTCTGGTTTGAAATACTTAATTTATATAATCAGGAAAATGACAGAAATAATTATAATTATATATTCATGTATTTGAATGATGGAATGGAAAACTTGCGGCTTCTATGAATGAATTCATATTTCGAACCATGCAAATTCTTTCAAAACTGTTTTTGTCTTATGTTATAAAATTGAATCCAAACTCGAATGTTTTTTTTTTCAGTAAGAAAAACATTTCCCTATCAATGGTATATTTAGAATTCACCAGCATATAGAATATATCTCATTTTTATATCCATGATAAATGCGATCGATAGTAAATGTGAGTGAAATAATTTAGTAAGAAGGTAAAAAGAACTGTAATTTAGTTCTTATTTTGTCTTGCATGAGACTCTATCTTCCTAAAAATTAGAGAACTTCAAAAATTATTCTAAATAAATTCAGAGTTCATATTATAATACCCATAGTGGGGGATCTCTTAGGTTAAATGTATAACGACTTGAAGTATTATGTAAGGGTTGTTCAAAAAGTACTCGTTTTTAACAACAGTTGTCGTTTCTAAGGGAAGTTGGTTTTGCCACTGTGTGCTTCCATATGTTAAACGATAACAAAACGAATTCGACACTGATTCATAAGTTCGTTTTGAATTTGTAGCCATTTGCTGCTAAATCAAGTTGAGTCGCCATTTTGTGTCATCTTTGATGAGACATGAATTCTTCATAATATTCCCGTAATCAGCAATAATTAGTCAATCGGTTGTCTTCGATGAAACTTCTCCAAAGAAAGCGAAAGCGGTCTCTGCAATCAAAAAAAGTTTCGTCGAAGGTTTTTCGAGATGTGCAGGGAGTCATATTTATGAACTTCCTAGAAAAAGGAAAAACAATCAATGGATAATACCACAGTCGGTTACCATATCCCCATCCTTAATATGAGTTCTTTTTAAATCATTATCACAATGCTATTTTTTCTAAAGTGAAAGAGTGTTGCTTTTGAATTAAAATTCCTTTTGGTCTGTATATAACTGAAAGAGCGCATTTAAAAGCAATTGGACTAGTTTTCCCCGGACCCACAGATCAAGGGTACGAATGAACCCTGTCACTAAAGGTCAATCGACCTCTCCCACCATGGGGCAGAAAATTATCTCCAAATGTGGCAGGAAAGCATTCGCGGCTGAAATGAAGACGCTTTATGGATAATAAATAAAAATTTAAGTTCTATCTCCGGTTATTTAAGTAATAATTAAAACTTAACCAATACCTGGGATATTAATTAAAACTGTACGGTTTATTTCAGTCTAAGGCTTCCTGAAACCAAACACATCGATATTAGTAGCTGTAGTTTACAACATTATGTACTTAATGATAAAGTGATAAGCAGAATAAATTTTATCCTGATATCTCAATTATTTCTCAGTAATAATTAATTATTAAAACTTACCACCATGTATAGTTGACTAGAGGCATTCTGACACAAACGTTATCGGGATTACTAAAAACATACTTTTTGTTGCAATTTTCAGTCATTTTCATAATTCCTTCCAGATTTATTGTTTCATATAACCATCCTAATGATAGATAGGACTGATTATATGTAAAAATAATAGAAATAAATTACGCAATAACTGGAAAATTCATTTTCCTCCTCCTGGTCCGTGAAAAGATTGTTGTTATGGAACCGGTTCTTATTATTTGAAATCGCTGCGGATCGTCAATTTTTAAGAATATTATCTATAATTTATTTATTTCTGTATTTTTTCAGCTTAACTGAAATGCATATTGTCAATCGCTGAAACAGGAATTTAAAAATCCTTGAACTTCACACGCAGGCAGCCTTGATTTCAAGGATATCATTCCGATTCCAAGGAATAGTGATAACCTTTCGAACGAATTGACAGCCAGTTCAAAAATGATAATTTCTATGAGAAAGAATTCTGAAGAGACTGTCGGAAGATGACTCGGACATTTTATAATGAAATCTTTAGCATATTTAATGGGAAAAGATGTTGTTTTAAACTTGAGAGGCTCAAGAAAGGGAACTTAAATAATATATTTTATTTTGTACTTATTATTTCGAGGCTTAATGTCCTTGTACTTTTTTTTATCCATCTTTTTGCCTCTTGTATGCCTTTTAGAACTAAAGGGACATTTTCTTTTCCTTTTTTTTTTTTTTTTTTTTTTGCACCCTGGTTTTAAGATTGGTGTATGTTTAGTTTATTTTTTGCAAAAAAAAGGCAGCCCATACGTGAGTATGTCTCATGAGAACTTTAGAACGCATTGATTTACCTGCTTCTTATTTAACCGTCGTTTCACTGATCAATGTTTCCTCCCTTCAACTACATATTTTTGCTATAACGATTTGTGAAAAGTCATGATAAAAATCACATTCAGTGAATGTAAGTTTTGCACGTTATTAGAGAAAGCTCAAATTCGCCTTCTATGACGCTATACTTATCCTTAAACAGAAGAAATATTGTATTAGAACAAGATATTTTCTTATGTTTTAGTATTTACTGAATTAGATTTAAACTAGAAGCTTTCTCATACTTTCTCCTTGTTTCCTCATTTTTTGTCGGATTTTATATAAATTAGGCGGTTTTTTTTTACTATAGATGTATTAGTGGTTGCGGAGATTTGATCTTTAAAACACGTTTAAGCAGAGTATCTCTATCCTAATCTATTGTTTTTCCATTTTGCTCTTTTTAAAGGATTTTTCTTTTTTCACCTATCTCTCTCTTTGGGTTTTTCTATATTATTATTCTTAGTAGTTGTTTAGTATTTCTTGTCCTTATTTTTTTAAATAAGTTTATTTTTAAGATTCACTCATTTATAATATCTTAGATTATTTTCGGTTTTTTTCAAAAAAAAAGAAAAAAAGTACATTATCTTAAATTTATACTTTTATTCTCTATGTATTGTGTAATGTATTCTCTATGTATTGTGTAATGCATTTCTATTTATTTATGTATATATATATATATATATATATATATATATATATACATATACATAAACCATAAATATATATATATATACATATGATGCATCTTGGATAATGTTGTGTTGTTGTCGATGAAATGAAACAAATAAGCGTGGCAGTCACTCAGGTTTAATAATTCCAAGTGTTTTATTCAATCATGGTGATAATACTTTGAGTGATATTTGGAGCAATTTACTTTTTGATACATTGTCCAGCCAGGACAAAAGAGCCGCCCTTGGAGACGTGGTTCACACAGCCAGAGAAAAGAAATGATAGAGAGAGCTAAATTATGCAGATAACTTATAGAGGTGACATAGAAACAGGAAAACCCCCGAAAAATTGCGTTGAGTCGACAGAGAAAAAGGGTTATTAATGCTGTCTTACGCACGCTACTTGAAAGAGGAATTCGTTGTTTTTAAAAGCGGAAGAAAATGCTTCATATTAAGAAATTGTAAAATAAAAAATGATGAATTTAATTATCATCACACGCATATATATATATATATAACTTTAAAAATTTACAAAGTATTTATGTATATAATATTGTATATACTGATTGTATTTATAATTTCAAAATTTACATTTTATGACTCAAATTTCCCTTAATTTTTAGTATATATTTTGCCGTATCTAAAAGTTGTAAGTGTTAACTTGAAAAAAAATTACATTCACTGATAAGAAATAATCTCATTTCACAATGTGTGAAACATCTTGACTATGGTTGTAGTAGATTTTGAAGAAAGGGTACCAGATCCCCTTAAAAATCACTTTTTGTGAAAAACCCAAATACAGATGTTTTTCTCTGCTTAGGAAACATATAGTAGTCACATGGCTGAAGATCCGGCGAATAAGGCGGGTAGTCTAACAGTGGGATGCTGTACTTGTCTAGAAACCTCTTGACAGACAATGTGGAATGAGCCTGATCATTGTCTTGGTGGATAAATTTGCCATACGGATTTTTTTTTATCAATTCCAGCTGTTTCAGTAATCGCATGAACACTTGACCGACGGTCAGATCGAACCAGATTTCCTATTTTTCCATTGTTGTCATCCGTTTTGGCATGGAAGAGCGATTCGGATCTTCAACGTCTTCTTAGCCATCTTGAAGACGCTTAAACCTTTAAAGATTACGTGCACATGATAAATGTTCATCGCCATACACTTCTTTTAATAATTTATAAGTTTCAGTAGCGGTTTTTCTAAGTTTCATATGAAATGCCCCAACAATTCGTTGCTCCTTTATTGCACTTATTTTTCCACGGAACAAAAAAAAAAAAAATAGCTCTAACGTGAACGAAGGCTACGACTATACGGATTTGTTTACAGATGCAAGAGGCACTGCATTCGAAAGAGAATGTTTCACGCTAAGCCATTGTTCGTGCATGCATGCTTCTTCTGTGGCAGCGTGTCTCTTTATTTAATAGCCACATTTCGTAGACTGAGATAAATGCAAGTAAAATGAATAAATACAAGTAAGAATTTACTAAAGGGTCTCTTGAAAAATAATGGGAATAATTTTTATTAAAATTTAACTAGACTTAGATATCTTAACATAGTGTGATAGAGCATGGAGCACTACTAAGAAAAAGAGCTTGTCATCTATCGTCTTAATTATCTGACTATGTTTGGCATTACAAGATGTGTCTTTTATTTCAAGTTACAAGGCTCTAAAGCAGGCCTTCCCGGCTTCCGCATGTGGCCCGCCAGGTATGAACTTGCGGTTTGCTGTAGCAGCCAGTCTGCCTACAGCAAACATAATATATATGACGCAGAAATGTATTGTTCCAGACAGACAGACTGCTCAGTGTCTTTTGATCGCTAATAATTTAGAGTCAGCATTATGTTGTAACTGCAGGGCAGTTTTTTTTAAATTGTATTTCACGTAAATATATTTAATTCAAATAAATATAATTTCCCTTAATTTATGGCAGAATGTTCTTGATTTCTCTAATGAGGTTCGGGAAGATTAGTCGCTTCCTACGACTCGAAAGGTGAAAGTTGTAGTAGTTTTTAACTTGAGAATTTGAATCAGCATCTAATTCATCTCACTTGCGTTCACACACACAGATATATATATATATATATCTTAATAAATGTGTGCCTTAATAAAATGTGTTTCTAAAGCGGTCCGCAAAGTCTTTTGGGTTGGACAAGCCTGTTCTAGAGCGAAGTTGATTTTTAAAAGTATCGAAAAATAAGTGTGAATTATTTTTTTTTTTTTCATGTTTTGCAATATTATCTTTTCTTTCATAAAAGTGAAGAAAATTAAGTGAACATTATACTTTATTTATTTAGTTTTACAAAAACTCAATTACATGGGAGAAAAACCTATGAAATGCTCGCATAAAATCTGTTTTTCTCCTTTCATACTACATTTCCTGTTCGCAACGTGCGAAATTAATATTCTCCATTTGGCAACAACTACAGTTAGACAACATCGTTAAACGTTGCCACAATCCTTGCGTAAAAATTTCTTGCATCAGAACTCAATCGAACAAAAAAAAATTTTTTTCTTTCCTACTCACACAATATCTTCTGCCATAATAAGCAGAAACAATCCAAAAAAGAGGGAAGTAAAAAAAAAAAAGCAAGGGGAAAATACAAAATCGGAACCTTTTTTTCTACTGTCATTTGACTTTGTTTTTGCGTCATGTGAGGACATGGCCGGGTGAATTAGTGGAACAAGCGACTTGGTAAGCTCCAATGACTTACAGCTATGCATTTTCTCACCCTACTGTTTTCTTTTCGGGACCTGAGAAAAACATACATCCGTTTGATTCTTTTACATAATGTGTTGATTTTCGAAGAAAAAGCCGCGTTAGATGCTGGTCTCTTGCGGTAGATAATGTTTTGTTCGAATAATATCCCCGCACCCTTAGCTTTAGCTCAGGGTTTTATATCGGTTCCTACCGGAATTTGCCCCTTACATTCTGATCCAGGGTGAGTGGTTTATTTATTTACTTATTTATTCCATTTTTTTTTCTTCCGTTTTTTATAACTTCTTTTATTCTTTCCATTCTTTCGGTATTTTTATTATATTAAAATCTTTTTTAGAATTGATATATTTTTTAAAAGAAGTTATTAGAGTAAGAGAAATGCCATCGAGACATAAAAAAATGAAATTATTTTATTCCTATTTTAAATAATTCTTAATTTTACACTGAAAGCAATGGAAGTTATATTTTGACATTGATATAACAGCACATTTGTGTATTTGTTTGTGCAGAGGAAATCGCGTTTATGTACGTGAATAATTATGCAACAGCAATCTCAGAACTCTGTAGCTATATTTACATTTGTAAGTCTAATAATTACTTTTAGGTACATCTTCCAAAGAATTTAACTGCATTTATAAATTCGAAAATTTTCAGAGTTCTTATCAACATAAAGTGTAATACACTAAACATAATTATACTTAAAAAAATTTAATTTACGAGTAGTAAGACCTTAAAATTTAAATTTTTTATGATTCGAATTTATCAAAAATTTTTTACTCATGCTGTGCAATATTGAAAATTTGTGGGTGTTCTTTAGAAAAAAAAATATTTTCTCTTTATAGGAAATAATACGCAAACTATTAACACTATGGATTAAGTAGAATTTCCGGAATTTACTAGCATCATAAAAAAAACCACATTTTGTAAAAATCACGAATGTATTTTTCTCTAAGGAGTGGTGTTTCTTTAGCATTATTAAAATACAATTATTGAGCGTCCAAGTTGTCAATTGCTCATGATCTACCTAATCAGCGTAGCGCTCTCTATTTTTCAACAGCAAATTTTTAAAAAATCAAAATTCAAAACATTGTTGCGTCTCATTTATCTGCAAAACCAGTCATTCTGAACATTAGTCATTTTATGAAAGTTCTTTTTAAAATATGATTTTAACAAAGAATACCTTATTTTTTTTTGTATTAAATCTGAAAGTCTAGTTATAATAATAAAAACAGATACCATTTCAGAATTTTTATATTTATATATTTTTTCTTTTAAATTTGAAATTTCTCAGAATAAATGAAAGTGATCAATTGAAAACATTTTTTTTTTTCATTAATAAACTTCAAATATTTTGCTTATATTTTTTCAAAAGAAAAGTTTCAGAAAATATAATTATTTCCTCTGTTTTTAAAATAAATTAGTTCTTAAGACGCATTATTATATCCTCGTAATTTAAGAATTTTTTTTAAAAAATGTATAACAAAATATTTTTATTCGTTACAAACTTCATAAGAATACATTCTTCTTAAAATGATTTCTTAAAAATAAAAGTGCGTAAAAAGGGAATTTAATTAAACTTATTTTCAATTGAATGTGGTCATATTCAATGTATTAAAAAAATCATATTCCGTGAAAATTGTTTATTGTTGATAGAAATTGCCCATAGTAAAATTAATCATAAATATACATCATACTGGTAATTAAAAATGTACAAGCGTATAGAAATTTTTCGCTCTTTGAAACATAAATTACGATTTTTTTAAACTCTTAATGGAAACAAAATTTAAAGTACTTATACAAGAATTAGAAATGTATATTTTCTGCATAAAACTATCCTAAAATCTAGCCGCTTTTTTTTTCTTTATCTATAATGTATAAATACAACTATAACATTGTGTTGAAAATTGAAAATTTTTCGATTAATTAAACCTTTTAATTATCTTTATATTTGTTGTGACTAGTTTTAAGTTTCTTTTCTTGCATTGATTTTTCGGAATTTATTCGTGTAGAATAAAATTTTCATTTTCACTTCGCTTTAAAAAAAAAATCTGTTTAAATGAACCGTAGGAAGAATTTTAGATTTTTGGCTTCTCAAATTTCTTAAAATTTGAAGACAATTTTTATGACAGTTATATTTTACTTTCATATTTTTGTTCCAATCAAAAGCATTAAAAATGTTCAAAATTAAACAAGAATTTTTCAAAACAAAATGTTTATTAGAACATTAAATTTCAATGCATTTTTGGCATCGATACTGTTCTGTTCGTCAGAAAATAAAAGATGAGTATAAACAAAAATATTTTTTACAACATTTCCTTTTTTTTTTATCCAGTTTCAGTCACAATATTGTATCGAAAAGTACAAAAGGATTCATATTACCCTGTTAAGAGAACTAAAATTCGTTCTTTTTTATTTTCAGAATTAGGCATGGCACATATAATTTACATACATTATTGGTGTCCGATTGCATTTAAAGTAATGAAAAAAAAACTCCTTCTGAACTAAATTTAATTCCTATTGTTCATTAGAGGAGGTTTGTGAAGTAACGTGTGGTTTTATTAACCAAATGTATAGTATTGAAGTACAGTATGAATTGCTAGTTGCAAAATTAAGGATATGCAAGAGCGAATTTTTCCCAGAGAACACAACCATTTTCTCTTGCAATATTTCATTATTTAATTGTATATTTTGTCAAATATTCCATAGTTGAATTTTTCTATTACCATTCAATTTTTACATGACATACACAAATTTAATTTCACACATCAACGATAATTTGTATATTTTTAATATTTACATATTATGCACAAAATTTTATCTTATCTTAGGAATTAATTTCCTTCCTGATGCATTGATTTTGATCATAAAAATTGTGTGAAATTCATGAAAAATATATAGTCTTACCTTGGTTCACGAATAACATTGTTCATGAACGAATCAGATAACGAACAAGTTTTTCGGATAAATTTTTATTCGATTTCGAACAATTCACATGGAATGCTCAGTTGTGATTTCTCTAGCACAGCTTAGTTATTTCAAAGACTTCTTTTATACATATATCGCTACAAAACAACCTCGGTATAGCTCCCCAAAAGTGGCAAGAATAAGTGATAGTGCTTTTAGGAGACCTATTCGCTTTACTATCGAAAAAAAGGAAGAAATAATAACTAAATATGACCTTGCTGCTCTTGTTTCTAATCTCGCCACGAATTTTGGTTGGGCGAAATCTGCTATTTGTACTACCATCCAATGTGTTGGTATATAGTCAAAGAGAAAGATTACAAATGTCAGAATTTCCTAGTGGTATAAGTAGTTATATATAGTAAACTCTCTTTCTAAGTACTATTACCGAAGTCCTCCACTCCTTTTCAACAAGCAACTATCTGTCCCAGCGATTATTCATTAAAAAGCAATACTGAACTATTATCATGTGTTTATTTTTTTGTTTGTCCTACAAAATAAAGTTTCTGTGTTCATTTACTGTCTTTCTATAAAAATAAGACTTAATCAAAAAACTCTAGAATGATTTTTCAGGTGTAATGGTGGGCTATTCGCTTTCTTCTGTTAATTACCTTGAAGACACTTTATAAATTCAATTACGAAAAATAAAAAACCCTATCCAGTCAAATGAAACGTGATCTTGGCAAATTAGTTAGATTAAAGAAGTGTAATGAAGTGATAACAAAAAACGAATTTATGAGATGTGCCGAAGTTAGCGCATAGATGAGAAGAAGGGGTGAGAAGGAACTGAATAGTGTGCGGAACATACATCTATGTAAATTTATATAGTTGGAACAAGATCCGACTCGGTTTTGTAGAAGTTGAACCTTCGCCACAACTACATAATCATCAGCTCGCACACGAGTATTGGGATAAGTTTGATATTTAATGTTTACATAAAATTTAAAATAGTTAACATGTTGAGAGGGTATGAACTGATATAAAGGATTTACTTTTTATAACATAAATAAGTGATTTACCTTTTATAACATAAATTTGTGATTGTTCTACTTGATTAAAAATTGTTATTTGTGTGCTTAGAATTTAAATTAGAGACTTTAAGTCAGTGATTTAAGATGATGGGAGAATTAGGTAATAGGTAGGCGTTACACAGGATTCTTGTAATACAAGCGCTATCCCCCAAATAATCTCTAATTAAAATCGTCGAATCAGACTTAATTGGGGATATATTGATGAATAATTTTTTCGAGTTCTACGAATTTCTTTTGGTTTGTGTAAACTAAAGGCACAAGAGCATGGGACACTTTAACTCTTGATATTGGAATAAAAAAGCTCATTTGTTCATTGCAAAGATCTTTTGTGCATGGAAATCAATTACGTCATTGAAAATAAAATGGAGATATTGTCTGCATGGAAATATTGTGAAGTGTAAGCTATTGGAAGTCATTACTTGGATGAAGAATTCACGTTACATAAGAATGGACAGCTTTGTTGCCAATACGCTACGAACTGGCTTCGTGGACAGGGAAAGCTCATTTGAGGACAGTTGTATTACTCGACAAGAAAGATTAGGGTCAATAGTCTTACAGAAAATGGAATCTTAAAAAATTTAGGCCTTAGTTCGGGGTTTGAAGCTTTGTGACGAAGCTCCATAAAAATGGCGACACGACTGTTTTGGAATAATTGTTTTTGTTCATGAATATGAAAATTAATGTTATTCTAAACTTGAATAAATGGTGATTGTGACTAATTTAAGACTAAATCTTTTATTCGTGGAAACATGGTAAGTCTATATTTCTGTTTCAACTAAACCCATAAGAACAAGGTAAAAATAACTTGGTTCTGGGTATATTTATGAATTTAAATGAGAAAATTGCTTTGGTTTGCGAACCGAGCCTCAAAAAATATTATTTAAAATTATACGTAACAAAATTTAAAATAGTCTTATCTCAAATGTTTATAATTCAAGCCATGTATTAGAACGAAATTGTTATATAAATTATTATGTTTCATAATTTTTGAATGAAAGATAAACATTACTTTTTGTAATCATGCCCATATATCTATCACTTTATTAATAAGAATATATCAAGCGTTCCACTATAACGGCAATTAGATAAACAAATAAAATTCGATAATACTGTCATTTTGTATGTCCGCAAATTATTTCCTTTCAACTAACATCTGGAGTTCCTGTCTGATTTTATATTCAAGTTCCCGGCTTTCTCCCAATGAAATGGAACGTGATTCAAATTAAGTAAACTTCGAGAAAAGTCTGAATAGATATCATCACGTCATATAAAAGCCACAGCGAATTGAATTGAAGATAATTAAGATCACAACAATAAAAAGATTGTTAATGTGATGTGAGCGGAAATATTTTGGCGTATTTTGTGGAGAAGGTGAGATTAGGATTTAAAGGTGTAGGAGCAATTACCGGAGGTACTCGTGTTTTTTACCGGTAAGCGTATTCTCTGATAAATTATGGAGCTTGTTAGATTTCGTAAGTAAGTAAAAAGTGAACTAAAAGTTTTATAAGAGTTAAGAAGCATGTAATCTAAATAGAATTTACTATTTTATTTGCTTGACCTGTGCTTGAACTTGAGTTGAAGCTTAAATCTTATAATTAGAATAAAATTTAAGATGACAGACGAGACGGGTAACACGAGGGTGTCCCAATACAGTAAAATTGGCAATTCCCGATCAGTGTGAAATACACTGCACAATTTTTATTTCGTTTTGTCTCTGATATGTTCTACTTAATTTAAATATTTATTAAAAATGGAAACTCACTGAAACAGGAAGGATTTATTTCTAATATAGCTTATGTTTTGATGAAATTCTCAGATTGAAAAGCTTATTTATATTTTGCTTTGAAAGAGACTTTGTTTATTGCCCTACATGAGTAATATATATCAGATTCAGAATGTTCATATTTACTGAGGGATAAATGAGAATATCCCTTCGTGCAATATTAAAATGTTTGTGAAGTTGTCTTGAATTATATTCTTTAATGCAGTACGATTTATGTTTGGAATTGGAAGCCTCCTTATGATAATTATTTCTCGAGATCAAAATACTTGCAGTAATTCATGCTGGCAATAAGGAAAACAAAAAGTATCAAAATGCAAATATATGAAACTCTTTCAGCTGTGTTCCATTTGCTATGAAGATCATTGCTACTACAATAATATGATCACGAATTTAGTAATTGCTTATTAGCTACTAAGAGAAACGCGCTAATGAAATGTAAGATCAAATGTTTCAAATGTTCTCTAACATTATGTTTATAGTACAATAACAACCAATGACTGCTGTAAATCCTTGGAATATAAATTTATTAAATTTGGATATATAAATTTTAAAACTTCTCGTGTTGTGTAAAATGCGTAATTTTTTCAGTAAGAAGAAGTTATTTGGGATCACCTTTAAGAAGCAGCCATTAGATGCTTATTAAATTTCATGATTAACACTTTATTAGTAATAAAATTTAGTGAGGTAGAAAATTTTTATATAGTATCTTTTTATAGTTATTTTACGGTATTTTTTTTGTAGTAATTAGTCATTTTACTTTAAGCTTGCTGTTAAAATATAGTTTTACCAGGACCTGAAGAAGTATATCAGCTGCATATAAACACTGTAGTTTTACGGTAAAATTTAGTATCGCAATAAGAAAGGATATGGAATATTATGTTTTTATCCTCACAATCATTGACCAACACTTAAAAAAACATATAAATATTCTATATTGCTGAACTATTAAAGTGCACATATGTTTTTTTTTTTACCATAAAAATGGTAGGCAGAAAAAAAGAACAGAAAATATTTCGTGGAAAAAAAAAGCTCTAAAATGTTTAAAGTAAATTTGGTGGGGATAAAATCTCCTTGCTTAAGAACTAACAATTCCTGCCTATAAATTGCTAACAATGTTTAAATCTTTAAATTCTTTTATCCGCTTTAATTAGTAGATGGAAGAAATAAACGAAAAAGTTCTTGGAATGTTAATTAATATCTAAAAAAATGCATAGCAAAACATTTCTACAATAAATACTTTCGAATTGTGTTTACTTTTGTACTTTACTTGTTTTGTTTTGGAATTTTCATGAAGTCGGATTTTCTTTCCTTGTTTTTCCCTTTGTTTACACATTTCATTTGGGCATTCATTCTTACATAATATATTTCCTGGATCATTACGACACGTAATATAGATAACAGAGAGAATATATTTTGTTGTATTTAAAATGTTTTGAATAAAAACTTTTAAATGATCCTGCATTAACATCTCTCGACTTTTATAAACATCACCAACAATTGAAGACTAACGACAAAGAAGAAGGAAATGTTGGTATTTTTTAAATTACTAATAACATAATATTGTTAGACTAGTAATAATTTAACTGCGTATTTAATTACACATAAAAAAAATTTCATAAAATAGCGGATTACTCAATAATCTTAATTCGTTGCTTAAACTTTGCATAATTTTTTACGTTACCGTTATCAACGAAATATATTTTTGAAAAAAAAAAATCATGTTTATCGAACGAGTTATTTTCCTTCCTTCCCATATCCAAGAAACTATCAAAAAGAAATATGATTTACCTATTGGGGAAGAATATGTTTTACCGAAATTAATTATAACAAAATTATATCTTTTATTACGTTGCCATTTTTAAAAGTAGTTTTTTAAAAAAAACTTTTAGCACAACATTTCAGTCTAAAATATCAGGGATGCTAATATTTTAAGGTTATTATTCAACGCAGTTTTCTATATTTTCTTGTTTTCCTATCCAATGTAAAAGATTAAATAGAACTTAATGTAGTTAAATAATAAATTATAAAAGATTCTAAAAAGTCAGCATTACCTGAACTTTCTTTTTAAATTTCGTTTGCATATTTCTTTCAACATATTAAAAACACTAATTTTTTTTTTAATTTTTTCTGCCTAAGATACAGAACTTCGCAAAATGCCAACTTAAATATTTTTTTTCGTCATAACTTTAGATATTGTAAAAACCTTAAATGATTTTCTACTTGGTATTTCGTGCATTGTGATAATCTTTATGCGACATTTTTTTATTTTATTTTATTTTAAAGATCAAATTGTGTAAGCAATTTTTGTGATAAGTCATTTTCCTCGCTTCTGCACATTGGTAATCCCAACTAACTTCAAATTAACTATCCATTTCAGCTTTCTCCCCCCCTCCACCTGCGGGAAGGTGGAAAACTATATTTTACGCTTGAAATCTTTTAGGACACATGTGTTGAGCCGTAATTCATCAGGTTACTCAAATGTAGTACTGTTTCTCAACACGTAAAGAAACGCACGTTATCCATATTCAGGTATTTTAATTTACTAATAACGACCAAGAAAGGTAATTTCTAGCTGATGAAACGGTGAAAGAGCTTTTTTTGCTTGTTCCCAACCCATTTTATTGCGTGTAAACACTGAATTACATTATTTTCATGTTGTTGTTCTTGTTGATATTTAATTAATATAACACTAGCATTATATATCCAGAAATTGGATTCGGATCATGTAGTTTTGAATTATGATACAACTACAGCGTTATATTTGTTTGTATCTGCGCTTCATCTGTGAAGCTTCAATTGTTTGTAGAAAAATGCTATGTTGGATTGGTTTTAATTAAAGTCGCTCCTGATAGACTGGCTGAAAATATTTGTGATAGACTGCAATAATAATTTAAAGTATTTTTAATTTTGGGTTTATTGCCTTCGTCTGTGCCTTTGGGTTTCCTAGCTCTCTTATCATTTGTTGGTACGTATGATTTTTATACTTATTTCCCACTTTAATTAATGTGCCCTACATATGACCTTACCCTTTGAGCAATATTATTGGCATTTTTATTGTAAAAATTATTTGTATGTATTATACTTTATATATAGAGAGAGAGGGTTTCCTCTTGTATTTCCCTTTTATTTATAATTTGAAATAGAGATACAGTCAAGTCTCTATTAACGCGATTAATTTGTACCGCGTTACAAGGAAACTGTTTTATAAGAAACTCAGAATTAATTCAAATCAGGAAATACGTTCTTTGGAAACCGTGTTATGAGAAACATAAAACTATGACAAATCAGATTAATTTATACCGTGTTATATGGAAACCATGTTATAAGAAACTCAGAATTAACATAAATTAAATGAATTTGTACTGCGTTACTTAGAATCTTAGGAATAAATCGTACATAAATCAGACCTATATAAAACGTGCAATCCCAAAGTATCACGTTGTGATGGGTGCGATTAATAAATTAAATTTTATAACAGAAATGTATGACAATGAATACGTAGATTTTTACACATTTGAATTTAGATTGATTGATTATAATTTATTGAACAGTTCATATAAATAAAATTTTCAGAGAAAAAAGTTATAATGGACTCAATAGTTTTCCTTACTATTATTAATATTATTATTATTTCATTTTTCTTTAATATTCTAATAGTAGATTCATTAAGATTTTACTACCTTGCAACAGACGATATTTTTTCTCCATTATTCAAACGATTTAAAATTTAGATTTTTTTTTATACAAGGGATTTATATTTTCTTTTTAACCTTTTTGTGCTTTTATCATTTCAACAAAATATTTGCAAACCTATGGTTAATTATTTTTTTCCAAGTAAATATTATGACAAATAAAACAGTTTACCTACATGTCCTCTAATGTACAATTTCAATAACGTAAATTAAACAAGTCAAAAAGAACTTTATTACACATACGTCTGAACACATTTCAATACGATCTGATAATAATATAAAAGAGAGAAAAAGCTATGTAGTTTGCTCCTTTTTAGGGGAATTCCCTAATAACTGAAATTGATAAACGAGGGAATAACCTATAAATGTCCATTGTAAAAAATTAATACATCAAATAAGTTTTTCCACAGATAAATTTTTCACACCATTTGAGGTGGAATGTTCTTGTGCGAAAAACGTGTTGTAAGGAAACCTCGTTACAGGACAGCTGACACAATTTTCGCTCCGCGTTTTATGGAATTCACGTCATAAAAACACAGTGTCATAAGAAACTTGACTGTATTGAAGTGTAATGACTAAGGTTAATGTTATAGCATTTATAAGCGGTGATGAGTTTAATAATGAGAGTAGTGGTAGAAAAAATAATGTGAAGTTTATTAAAAAAATAGACTTGTGCCACGATAATAAGAATAAAAATATAAAGGAATGGGAGTTCGTATCTGTATACGGACGGTGAGTCGAGACTGCATACAAGTTTTACTACTGACTCAGGCCCGATTAAACAGCGACGGGGGGTTAAGAATATTTTTCGAATATTAGTCTTTAGATAGTTTTTAGAGACTGATCTACAAGCGTGATAACAAACATTTTCTGTGTTGATTATTATAAAATAAGAAGAAGAAATTTCAGATTAACTTTTCTGATTACATAGTCTAGCTATTTATTTTTGTGACTGTAGTCATCTGTGACTGTTTTAAATATTGGTTAATAAATAGAGCGGTTAAGTTATGCTCCTGGGGCTGTACAGTACATAAGATTAATACTGTGCTTATATTTGTGAGTCCGGGTTCGATTCTACCTTTGCGTACTTTTCTCTCAACTATTTTTAAAAGTTTATAAGAATTTTTAAATAAAAGTAATAAACTAAACATATTGTCAATTAAATCACAAATAACACTGATAAAAAAAACGATGTTTTTAAACATAGCTTTTCTTTCACATTTCACTCTTTGCGTAACACAATTTTTTTAAATCTTAAATTTTATGTAACATTTGCCTGTCTTGAAGATGGGGAATAATATTACGAGCATGGGTTGATACTTCTCTGTATCACTTTTCTTAGAAAGGAAAAGATGAGTTTACAGCGATGTCTTCAGTTAATAAAAGAGATTTTAAGGAATGACCTCTACATCTACACGACGGATTTGGCTGCCATTTGGAGACGTGGTGTGAAACTCGGCGTAAAATTTTATTCTTTAAATAATTAGTTTTGATCAATTAGTTTTTATTAATTATAATTAAATTATCGTATTGTCATCCAAAGCAATCGTGTATAGAAAATTTCAGCTCAATTGAGTGCTTTAAAATGTGAGAAAAAAGCTTCTAAAATTCTGACACAAACATAGTTAATATGTGACTAGAAGAAAACTCATTAATAATTGTATAAAAAAACTGTTAGAGGTATAAAAATATTAATTTTTACTTAAGTTTCATTAATTCCAACAGTTTGTTTTGTAAAAAAAAAAATGGATTATTTATGATTTCATCGACAATATATATTTTTAGATTATTAATTTTGCTTAAAGATTCTTATAGTTTTTAAAGCAGTTGAGAAAATATACATATATATACGCAAAGATAAAATGGAACACGGATTAGCTGGATCACAAATAAAAGCGCAACTGACTGAGCTGTGCCGTGGTTGTTCATACCTGAGAATTAAATAATACTAATATATAAACTTCACTCAAGACTAGACTCGTCTTTCTAGGAATTGACTGGCTAGTGCGCTTTACTACCTCCAAGAATAGACGCTCTTTAGGTACACTACAAACCAGGAGCGAGTGTTATTTCACGAAATGAAATAAGTAATAGTATTAATGATTATAATATAAGTAATATATAAGTAATAGAATTAATAATTATAATATAAGTAATATATAAGTAATAGTATTAATGATTATAATA
>BMAW01079365.1:7368-101484 GCA_019974015.1 Nephila pilipes | reverse complement strand
TAATGATTATAATATAAGTAATATATAAGTAATAGTATTAATGATTAAAACGGAATATATTCCTGTAGTAATATATTCCGTTCAAAAACCTATTAATTTTGTCACTTCTTATAAAGCTTATCTTACAATTTCTTGATACAACTTAAAAGAGTTTAATTCGAAAATTTTTATAACACAAAAAAAAATGCGTTAGTGGAACATAATAAGAACTAATGAAGTATTGGAATATAAATTAAAATTGATTTAGTAGGATATAATTCAAAAATAATCTGATAATATAGCATATTGAAACAAATAATACCATATATGAAGTTATGTTCTGCAAGTAATAGAATACAAGAGCATATATTCCGAATGTGATGAGATTTTCGAACATATAATCTTAAGGTAATTGACTATTGGAATTTATTACCTCACAGAAATTAATTCGCTGGAACCTATTACTTAAACTTAAACGTTTGACACACCTCTACCTCAAACTAACAAGTTCCATCCCCAAATGAATTTCCCATGTCGTTCCTTTCCTTTATCAGTAATTACACCGCATAGTTTGATTTATTTTGAACTTTCTTCATATAATAATAAAAAAAATTGAAGACAATTCCTATTTAGGTCAACAAAGAAATTTTTTATTTTAGATACTTTTTATTAAATAATTACAATTAATATAAATATGTATATACACATGACAGCATCACAATATTAAGTGGGAAAAGAATTTTTTTTTCCAGCGGTTTACACGCTTCGTCCCTGACGGTATTTATTCCTAAATTTATGTCCCCCTAAAGATCTTATATAAAAGAATTTTTTTTCTCCCATATAAAATTAAAATTAATTATTTGAAAATCAAATAAAAAAAATTATATGCTTCGACGAGATTCGATCCGAAGGCGTGAAGATTCTACTCCGACGTTCTATCAACTTTGCTATGACAAGACAAATGACATAGTAGAAGCATTGGCTTGTTTCTTAATTCATCCGGGAAATTAAATGGTTGGATTGCAGTTTAGCTCAACCACCCTTGGCGACAGGAATTATTTGGTGGTATTTTGCGAAATGTGGCTACCCTGGTCCGTTTCGCGGACTTAACGTTCAGCCAAAAAAAATCGCCAAGTCTGGCAATTCTTAAAATCACGCCAAGTGGTTGGGCTTGACTGCATTTTCATCAATTAAATTTAATTAATATATTAATATTTGAAAAATCTGTATTAACATCAAGTATCATCCACTACAAGTTTAAAAAATGCATTTGATCTTGAGTGGATGGATAAAAAATATTTTATTAATGATTGAACATTTGAAGAAGATATATAACACATCGATCAATAACTTCCGAGTCTAACATTGAAAACAACATTTTTTTTGCAAAAATTTTTTTTTATTCATCAACATAACACCTTTTGTTAATCACCTTTTAGGGTGATACAATCGTTCCAACGCTTTTCCAAATCTTTTTTTTTTTTTTTTTAGCAAGAATTTTTTTTGTTGCAAGTAAATAGCGATAAACAGCTTTCTGAATCATCGACTCGTTGCTGTTTTTGTTCCATCGAAAGCAATCGCGGCACCCACTTGGAAAAAACCTTTTTCACTTCACTTCAAAAAACCTTTTTCAGTAAATACACTTCCATATGATATCCGTGTCATCTCAGCAATCTCACGGAGCTTCACTTTACGATCTTTCATTATAATTTTTGTCACTTCACTCACATTTTCCGGTGTAACGGCTTCCACAGGTCTACCCGAGCGTTCCGCGTCATTTGTGTCGGTGCGACCACGTTTAAACTCGGCAAACCACCGACAAATCGTTGCTTTTGATGGACAAGAGTCCGGGTAACATTTTTCAATCCATCGTTTCGCTTGCACGGTGTTTTTACCCATTAAAAAACAATGTTTTATCAGAACACGAAACTCGGTTTTTTCCATTTTTTAAACAAACTACAAAACGACTTTACTCCAACCTCGATAACTCAGCTGTTTCTGGTCCGATCAACTTAAAATTTTGACACGTTTCAAGCAAAGGTTAGTACTCTAGAAAGACCTGGTTACTGGTTTACTACGAGCGCCATCTCTGGGTTAGTCTCGGGAGTTATTGATTGATGTGTTAAATATATATCAGGAGAGTGTGAACTAATAGTAGGAATTTGAAAACTGTATAAAATCACGGTCCGTATTAATATCTAACGGTGGGCCAGATTTGCCCCGCGGGCCGTGGTTTGATTTAGAAAAAAATCAAAAGTATAAGTACATCGATAAAAAAAAATGTCAGGATATATTAATATTTTTAAATGTGAGCTTTTGTATTGATGTTCATTTTTTTTTTCTTCCAGGCGCACTCGTTCCTTAAATGCTCCGAGTCCCATTTGTCAATTCGGACCGTGCGGTCGAATCATGAAGAACTCAGCCATGGTAATGTAAGTCGATCCTTCTCTAACACGACTCTAACACTCCTCCAGAATTAAGTATTCGCGAAGGCATGGATTTAAAGAGGGCAGTGATGAGTAATATTTGCATGTCAAACTTTCGAATAATCGTTTGATTAAAACTAATAGATAAAATATTCGCGGCGATGTGTCTTCTCTTAAAAATAACATTAAATGGTTTTCCTACGCTTTATGTTCTCTAAAAAGATAATTAATTGTTGCTATATTTACATTATTCAGCCATTTTGTGAACAAGTAAAGTTGAGACATTGCCATTTTAACAATATCAATATGGGTAAAACCCTGTATAGTTTATAACGGAGATGACAAGGGAAAGTAATTATTATAAATATTTTGGCGGTTTATTTTAAGACTATCAAAACACTGCGACCTCTCTAATTTTGTGCCCTTTCAATATCATTCCTATTTTATTTTTTTTCTCTACCCAGATAATTAAATATTCCTTTTTAAAATTAACGAATAGAAATAAATGTCATATCTTAACAAATATATAATATATACAAAAGAAAGTTTCAATACTAAATGGATAATTTAGTCTACTTACTAATTTTATCGAGTGCTGTTAAAGATAATACTTAATAAAATAGATTGAACTATGTAAATAAATTAAATTAGTTATAGATAAAGAATTTGAGAACTATATCTTATTCAGTTCGAATTTTTTCATTCATGCACTCTGAGCGAGATCTTCAAATTAGAGGGGGGAAAGTAAACAATTTTTTCTTGTATAAGATAGAAACGCAAAATTTGATTAAAAAGCTTTCGTCTCATCTTCCCAGGACCATCCAGGATCCTGCGAGCCAGCGGCTGACGTGGAACAAGCCTCCCCTCACGGTCCTGGTCATCAAGAAGGTTCACGACATTTCTGTCATTCAACCTTTCATAGACCTCGTCAAGTGGCTCGTCTACGTAAGCATACAATGGGCTCAATTCGTGTGACGTACACGATCACATGATGAATGCAATTACGTGTACCCAGGCAATCAGTTCAGGCGCCACACTGTTGCCATCTTTTGTTATTTTATGGAAACTTTTCGTGGAAAAGAAGAAAAAAAATGTAATATTAGTACATATAAGTAAAAAAAATGTATTTGATTTAAAAGTATCTACATTACATAAGAAAAAAAAACAATTTTTTTTTAAAATAAATTTGGGGAAAACGCAGTACTAGCTCATTATCACCTAATTACCAAATTCAAAAACTGTTTCAGGGAATTTGTAAATTTGAAACAACAAGTACAAGACTGATATCAATTTTAACTTCAGTACAAAACACGTAAATGCATACGTCACTTGACCATCATGAATTGTGCCTGCTTTCTTTTTCGTTACTAACTTCATCTTTTTTTTTTTATTATATAAGTTCGTTTAGAATAAAGTTTGTCCTTCCCAACAATATAGATATTATTCGAGAATCTAAGATATATATATATAGTAAGTTCTCTTAGATCCGCAATATGCATAAGCGATTTATTAAAATTATCAAGCATCTATATAGTTCTTAAAGAAAACCACCAATCGTCATTTTAGATGAAATTTTCAACGATTAAAACCTATATTTTATGCATTTAAATGCCTTCTAAATCTGTATAGAAGATATATATATCTGATGAATTATTTCTTCTTTTATTCTAGTAACTACACAATTAAATTCAAACGCTAATTTAATTGAATATTCTTGTATTCATAAAAAACATCATTCATTTTTTTTCTGAAAGTTTTTTTTCAGATATTTGATTATAAATTACAATACATTATTTCATCAAGTCTTTCTAAAAGCTTCCGATTACTGGTATACAATTACATAAAATTTATTTGTAAATATGAGAAAAAATATATGCTAATATTTTAGTACATTTTGTGTTTCATACATATAATTCTGAAAGTCATTATTTTAATATTCAAATAATGTTTAAATCTTCCGTTTCCGATCGCTCAGAAATGTTCACGTGTAAATAGTTTTCAAAAATAATATGTTCTAGCAAACGATGTCTCGAAACACTGTGTAGTTTCTCTGTATGTCTAGATTTTTATTTTGACACACGAGAAATAAGTGCAGTCTAACAGGAAATTTCACCTTTCCTTATTATGCAATCCAATGCAGCTGAATTAAGAACAAATATTATTGAGAAACCTTACAGTTCGACAGATGTGATTCTTTATCATTAGATAAAGAAAAGCGGATGTTTACTGTCTTAACTTTCCTACCGTACTGAAAAAGAGTTTACGTTTTGCCTATATGCATCGATTAGACCTAATGTGGGTTATACTTATTCTAGGTCAACATAAATATTTTATATGGTTCTTTTATTTCATTTATTTTTGTATTTATTAACAGATACAACACATTTTATACCTTTACCAATTTTTTTTCTTGTCTCCTTTCCCCTCCCTCCACCCAATTCCTTGTATGCATAAAATGGTATTAAGTATTTAAATCTTAGGAAGTAATACAATTCTTTTAAAATCATAGATTTATTATGCTTTATATCCATTATTCTCGATACATTTATATAATAACTGGATATATAGTATACATTTACATGCTCTTAGCAATTAAAAACAGCACAAGAAGCATGCGTCAATTACAATTTACGATCTCTCTTTGGTCTGCATTCTTTGCACCTTCCTCTTTTAATTGTTCTGATATTTTTTCTGGTTTTTCATTTTTTGCAACTATACATTTCATCTGTATTGTTGTAAGGATATTTTTTCCATCCTAATATTTTTGTGAAGTATAGTCAGCTGTATACCAAGTTCCTTTAGATATATGTGTATTTTGTTCATCTTGTTTTGATTGTAAGAAGGATTTACGTGCATAAAAACAATAAGCGTATTAAATTGCAACCAGGTCTACTATATTGTTGAATAAAAACACAGGCCATCTCTTTTTGAATGAAAAGATTATCACCAATATCTACTCCATCTTTAGGTTTTATTATAGCATAAAAATGTAGCTGAAACTTTCTCATTGAAAACTTTGACCACATGATGTTTAGTTAAAAAGCGATTTATCGATTTCTTCCTTTTCGGTATGTATGAAACGAGGATACATACATATATATATATATATATAACCCCCGTATAAACCTTTATCCTTCAAAAAATTGCCGTGTTATAGGAAACAAGGAATTAGTACAAAAGGGAGATTATATATAGGTTCCAAAATTTAAAAAGCATGCTCTTATTTATTCGCTCTCATCTTTCGCCGCCACTCTGCTCTGGTAAAATCTCTCTCTGTATGTGTGTGTGTGTGTATATATATATATATATATATATATATATATATATATATATATATATATATATATCCAGCAATAATAATAACAATAACAATAACAACTCTGTATAGCCAAATATGTAGCCGTAGCAATAATAGCCAGCCAATAATAATATGTGTATCAACTGTGTAATACTGTGTAATATGTGTGCGTAATAATATGTGTATGTGTATGTGTAACATGTTGCTCTTAATATGAAATACATATGTAATATTGTTAAGCAGCAACCATATGTGTAACCATATTGTTCATGTAATAATAATAATATTATATGTTATATCTTTCTTTCAATAATAATGGCAACCAACATGTATTGTTCATATCAACCAACCAACCAGCCAACCAATTGTTCAACATGTAACTCCTTAATAATAGCCAGCAACTATAATAGCCAGCCAATATGTATATGTTGTTCATGCTTTCAACTTTCTTAACCAATATGTGTGTATGTTGTTCGTAGCAATAATATGTATGTGTATGTGTTGTATATGTAACTATGTATGTGTATGTGTATGTATATGTAATATCCCAACAATATCAGCCAATCAAATTATTTCTACGCATTAACACAGTTGGATCGGAGTTGGACTTCTAGTCAGTTGACATTAATAAGAACGTTTTAAGAAAAAGTCCAATTATACTGTTTGAAAAAAGTTATAAATTAAAGAAATTATTCCATTTGAGAAACATTTAAAAAGTAGGATACCACCAATAAGTCCTATCGTGACAGTAATTACCCATTTAGGGTAGGAAGGTCAAAGGCGAAAACAAATAGATTAATGGCATTAATAAGTTATCTAACTTATACCAATTTTTTTTTCTTCCTGAAATTTCATAAGTAACCTTGCAAATGGGTTTTATTTTGCTTTGAAGAAGGAATAGAGAGGTGAAAAGGAATTAGCTCATTTAAACGAGTGGGATCACCTCAAAGATCCACCGGAGAATGTTTTTTTTTTGCTGTTTCGAACCGTTTATCCTATCTGCTAAGAGCAGAAAATTCCACAGACATAACATTTGTGTTCTTTTTCAACTGTTCAGTATTCCTTGTTTTTCTCTTCAGCTAAGCTAAAATATTTTTCCTCTTGTAGAATTTTTAGTAGGGATGGGCATCAAAAGAACAAACTGTTCTTTCGAACTAGTTCATCTAAATGGGCGAGAACTCCCGGATCAATGCTCTGCCAAGGACGTGTTCTTTGTTATTAAAGACCGTTTCTCTGTCTTGGGAGTAGACTTCACAGACAGGTCTTCCATTCACTTTCACCTGTGTGTGTGTGTGCAGTATTCGCAATTTTTTTTTTTTTTTCCTTCTCTTTCGGTTCATTTAATGTGCTCAATGCAGTTAGTTCTACTCTTGCTGTTCATTGACATACGCGTTGATTCTTTTTTCACTTTTTTGAAAGAATTACCCTATCACTATGGATTCATCCTTTGAAATTGATTTTTTTTTACTTATTTATTATAAATTTATTTTTACTTATTTATTACCAATTTATTTTTACTTATTTATTATCAATTTATTTTTACTTATTTATTATCAATTTATTATTAATCTATTTTGAGCATTTAAGTATGTAAAATTTATTTATATTAGATACTATCAAAGATGCTTTATCTTCCCTATCTGATGATAGAATTAAAATGATGTGCTGTTTAGTGTTAATTTAAAACAAATTAAATTTTTAAAAAAAAAATTACCAACTTGATTTTTTCTTAGATGTGTCAAATAATTACACGAAATGTGTGTGGTAGTTTTGTAGTGTCTATTTCCTCCGAAAGTATTTGAGGTTCCGCTCGAGGATTCTTAAAAACGCATGAATCAAAGAAAAGGTTAAAGAACAGTTCTTAGAAATTGAGCTGTAACAGAGGAGATCAGCTAATCTAAAAGAACAGAAATTCCAATTCCCTTCTGGGAAACTTATAAGAAAACGTGTTAAACAATTTAATAATGCCTCCAATGCAGTTCTATTAAACTTTACATGATTTTAAATTTAGAGAAAAGGACCGAATATAATTAATTCTAGACTTTACCATCAAAACTTTGAAATGCTTTTATCTCATATGAAAAAAAGTGATGTCTCCATAGCCAGAATTTTTTTTTTTTATTTGTTACGAGATTTTCACAATTCTTGCTTTACCGGAAAGCTGCTTCTATTCTTTATATATAGTGTATCATTCTCTCTTCGATTGAGTCTACACCTCTTTCCACGCACGTATGCCAACGCGTGACTAGTCAGGTAAACCCGTCGGAATAGATTTCCAGTGGTTTCTGTCGCCATCAGGCTTTGATGGTAGTTTTCACATAGCCGTCAGAACGAAAGTGATGTTTCTTTCAGTGCTCTTTCATCTCGCTGGAAAGGTGGAAGTCACGAGGCTCAAGGTCAGATGCAACGACGTTTCGTAGTTTGAACCTCATCTCACTGTGGATTGCCACCTTCTTCAATTCAAACAAATATCTTACGTGAAAGACGCATGTATCTTTTAGGTTCATCAAGAGTTTTGTAAGTGGGTCGACAATTAAAAGAGCTATGACCATGAAGGCATTATTTTTCAATCGAATTTCGTAATTTAATATCTCGTTAAATAAACTACAATTAAAAAATTATTATTTAGATTAATAATTAATTAACAGCAAAACATAAAAGTGACAGTTTTCGTTTCATTATTTCTAAGGACTATAGTAACAAATATTAATTTGGAAATATTGTCATCTAATTGCGATTCTGTTTACCTAAATGTTTCAGGAAAAACACATGCTGGTGTTCGTGGAAGCATCTGTGTTGGACGAAAACTACCTGCTCCTCAACCCCTCTTATCCCTCCATCAAAGACAAGCTCTGCACTTTCAAAGAAGGTAACAGTCATCACCCATTCTCTCTCTCTCTCTGCTTTTGTTTTTGGCTTAATCTGCCTATTATTCCAAGATTAAATTTACTTACTATAAAGTAAATTAAAGTTTGCATATTATGATCAATGTTGTTTCAATCAAGTTTGCATTTTCTGATCAATGTGAACATTAAATAAACTTGCTAAGAAGAAATTTTTTTACTGTATTGAAAGCAATTATAATTTTAAAATAGTTGAACAGAATTTTCTACCTAATATGAATAAATTATGTTCCTAAAATGCAAATGTTATGAAAATGAATCTGATACCATTTAGATTAAAAATTACTAAAATGATTACATTTAATATTTAAGATTAATCAATTTCGCACTTCTTTTTCAATATGAAGTAAATAAAAATGTTATTTAAAGGGGTCTACAAGAAGAATATAAGTAAATAAAAAATAAATGAACTAAAATTTCTATTATAAATTAATGAGATACCTTAGAGCTAGAATAGAAAACAATTGTAACATACTGAAGGTCAATTGTGATTATCTTTGCCATGCATTAGAGAACAGGATCTTGATTCAGAACATTTTTCTCATAATCAAAGTGAACAGGATGATTCAAAAAGTACTTGTATTTGAAGATAGAGGGCGTTGTCAAATCAAATTAGTGTTATTGTATTATGCCATCTATTGAACAATGCCAAAACAAATTTGACGCCAATTCATGGCTATGATTTATTAACTATTTACTGCGAAGGCAAAATTTGACGTGACATTGTTGTCAGTTTCCGCCGAGTTGTCATTAACGACAAGACCTCTATTCATCGTACAACGTGGTGTGGCTTAAAAATAACGAGATTGACGCTGTAAAACATATTATTTTGATGTCATTTTGAAACATATATTTGCTTATAATCACCTTCAATGTACACCCCTCCTCTATCCCTACAACGCTGTATCCAAATCTTCCATTGTTCGAAACAGGGCTTGAATTCTTCTGTCAGCTCCTTCAGGAGGCGCGCCACTGCCTCATTCACAACTTCAACGGACTCAAATCTTGCTCCTTTTAATGCAGATCTCGCCTTAGGAAACAGATAGAAATCGCATGGCTGAAGATGCGGCGAGTAAAATGGGCTGTCTAACATTGGTATTCTGTACTTGGCTAGAAACCTCTTGGCAGACAATATGGAATGAGCCGGCGCATTGTCAGAGTGGAAAAATTTGTCGTATGGATTTTTTGTCGATTCCTACAGTCTCAGCATTTGCACGAATACTCAACCGATGGTCAGATCGAATCAGATCACCAATTTTTTCGATATTGTCATACGTTTTTGACGTGGAAGGATGACTAGGGTGTGAATCATCTTCAACTTCTAAACCATCTTGAAAATACTTAAATCAATCTCAAACACGTACGCGTGATAAACGCTCATTGCCATACACTTCTTTTAATAATTTTTTAAGTTTCAATAATGATTTTTCCATGTCACATGTGAAATTTTACAATTCGTTGTTCACTCGCCATTTTTCCGATAACTGTCTATCATATTCCATCATCTATTCGTTCGTGAGTACTCATTTTATACCTGATATACCTTATGAAATTTACCCAACTCTTGCGAGAAACGCGATGAATGTTGTGGTGGAATACGAGCATGCAAATAGTCGACAACACTTAGAGCACGTATAATATCATCTCCACAATCCGCAGACACGCACGTTTACGTATTTGACTCTGAATATTTGCTTAATTCTTCGGGGCATAATTAATACCTTCGGTTCAATACTTATTGTAAAAATCGACATCATGCGCAAATTCTCTTAATTTTGCACACGAGTGTGTTTATTCACGTTATGTTTTCTCATTCTCGGAAATTCTACATTAATTACTTCAATCTAACGATTTTATTTTTTATTAGTCTCGGGCCTTATTTATTAATAGTGAATTTTGTAACAAAATGTTGAAAAAAGCCTGAGAAGTTATAAAAAAAATTACTTTAAGCTTCTAAATGCAATGGATTGATCGATTGTTTATTAAAGTCGCCATTAAAAGCTATACGAGAGGTTTGGGTGACGGAAGTCGTTATTTTATACCTCGGTCGCTTGACGAGAACGACACCTGGGCTGCCAACCCGTTCTCCGAATTTCTGCACCCCGTCTTTGAGAGGACTTGGAGCCTCGACAGATTTAACGGGAATCAGACCTGGCTACACGACAGGTCTTTAGTTGGATAACGGCTTGAAACCACGACTAGACGGAAACCGCCGGCTGCGAGTCTGCGACCATGGCCACTATGTTACCGCGGCCACCGTAGCTTAAGAAAACAGCCCATTAAGAACATCTGGAATAAAGATCTGCTCCCTATAAGTATGTGTTGTATTTTTGCTTAGACTGTTACTTTAGAATAAGTAACTTTGGAATAAGTTTAGAATCTGTTTTGCTACGCCGACCGCAAGTTTGCAACCATGATCACTAGGCTACCATTGTCACTCTACTTCAATGAAGTAAAGTACGCTATCATTACAAACCAGTAATTTCGCATGTTGACTCTTTATTTACGTGTGCCATATTACATTTTACGCAATAATACATAACGTTTGCCGTTTAAATGCGTTACTTTCCAGTAATCCATCATTTTCGGTAACCAGGTGATACTCTGGTTCGATATCCGTCGGATTTCCGAAAGAGCACTGTATTTCGTTTTGCTTTTAACTTGGTTGTAAAACTTTTATTTTATTTTCATACGGTTTTTTATTTGTCTCCTATTTTATTACCTTCATTTGGGGGTCCAAGGACAAAAAACCAAGAAGCCCTACCGCAGAGCAATGTTAACTGAAACCAATCAACCAATTCCTCTCAGTTCCATTCTTCTTTTTTATGAGTGCGCACCCAACTGGTGCGCACTCATAAATCATTTATAAAGAAGTAGTTAAAATTATTGCTTCGCAATGAAAAAAAAAAGCAGTAATGAGAACTAAAGATCAGCGAAGTAACTTTAAGTCTCTATGCAAACAGCTTGCTAATGGAAGTACTTATGAGTAAGGCATCCATCTTAAGTAGTCGCTGTTACGAACCTTTCACATTAGTGAATGACACGTGTTTCCTTTTGTTTTTCAGGCCGAGATGACCTCACAGACAAAATCGATTTCATTATCTGCATGGGCGGGGACGGAACTCTGCTCTACGCCTCATCTCTCTTCCAGGTAGACATGTCACTCACTTTTTCACTTTTTTTTTTTTTTTTTTTTTTTTTAAGAAGAAGAAAACCTTAATTATGTGTTTTAGAGTGTTATAAATTTAAAAAGGGCGGTGTCACTAAGTGAACTCTCCGTCCGGGGTTGCTTCCGGTCGATGGTTATCTGCCTAAAATATCCTGTCGGCATTAAGAATTGCAGTAATCCCTCTGTTAGCGGGTTCTGTATTAGCGCGAATCCCCTTTAAAGTTGCTTTCTCCTTGGCGTCACGGGGCAAGACTTGGATTAAAAACTAATATGTTATGCAAATATGTGGGAAAATTAGTAAAAAAAATTAATTTTATATATATATATATATAGCTTTAATTGCACTTCCTTTTGAAGTTTGCATCAGCTGCTCAGGAAGGCAATAAAATTCGTTTAGTATACATATAACATAAGCGTCTTTCAACAAGTCAATAGAAAATCCAAGAGATGGCACTCGTGGCATTGAAAACGATTTGTTTTTAGTATGCGTCATGATTCAATAGACGGTTGTCTAACTCTCAGTTATTTCCATCATATAATTTCATTTTTATTGTCGATTGATGCAAGAAACTTGAGTTTACTTAGGAAAATGGGGGAAAGGGAATTTCCCGAGCGTAAATTAAATACTTATATAAGATCTGACGGCGATAGAGATAAAAGTTTAGTCTATGGCACCTCTGCTCCTGTGTTTGTCACTATTTACAATTGGGTAAATGATTTTAAGCAAATGAGCAGTGAAAACAGTGGTTTTTTGATGGTGAATGGTCTCCGAATTAAACAAAAGACGGTGGAATCGGTCGGCAAGGCGATGGCCACGGTGTTTTGGGATGCACACGGCATCATCCACACCTATTACTCTGAACAAGTAAAAACAATAACTGGAGAGCATTATGTATCGTGATTGTGCAGGTTGAACGAATAAATCAAGAAAAAACGTCCTCGTTTGAAAAAGAAAAGATTCTCTTCCATCAAGACTATGCTGTTACGATGGCCGAAACCATGAAATTAAAGTTCGATTAATTACAACATCCATCGTATTCACCGGTCTAGACCCCCAGTGATATCCTTTATTTCTATACTTAAAAAAATGGTTCGGCGCGCAACGGTTCACGTTGAACAAAGGGATCATCGCCCAAACAGATGCCTTTTTGAGGACTTTCCGAAATCTTACTTTTAAGATGGCTTAAAAAGTAGGAGAAACGCTTGGAAAAGTGTATAAAGCCAAAAGAAAATTATGCTAAAAATTTTTTTAAAAAAAAAATCTACCTAAGACAATTTGTTTTTATATCTTTTTTCCAAGGACTTATTGAACAACTTTCGTATATCTCCTATCAAATTGAATTTCATGGTATCGTAATGCATAAATGTACAATTGCAGATGTATTAATTCCCGAAAAACAGATCTTAAAGCAAAAGATTTTTGTTGTTCACCAGAGAGGTTTTTTTTTCTTTCTTTGCACTTTAAAGATTTGAGAAAAATATATGAAAATATAAAATGCTTTCGATAACAAAAATTTATTTTTTCCCCGTGTTTAAATCAATTATACACATAAAACTATTTCTTTTTTATCTCTTAATTCTAAGAAATTTTTCTCACAATTCTGGACATAAGTTTAATAGTACTTGTGTTATTTATTGTTTTTTACATTTTTTTCTACCATACACTATAAAAAGCAGTTAAAAAGTTAGTTATATCTAGTTTTATGGATTTTTAAAAAAAATGTTTACCTTTTCATCTAAATCCTTAATCCATGTATAGAATTATCAAACATATTATGTAGCACAACCAGAAAAACATTTCAAAATTTTATATTGATTATAAAAATTGCTTTAGCATTTTAAGAACGTGGCCTTCTAAGAAAAATAAAAAGGGGATAAAAAGCAGTCATAAGTTTTTAAGGTCAATGAAATGAGTTAAAGTTCTTTTAAAGAAAATTCAAGTAACTTTCTAAGTAATGTAGCCATATCTATGAAGTTTTGTACGTATATTTCGAAAGTTCTTTAAATTAAAATAGGGTAGTAAAAAATATAAAAGTTCTGAGCAAAGGTTTGCAAAGAACAGATTTAGCCACCCAAGATGCGCTTTTCTTATATAATTATTATTAAATTAACTCAATTAAATATGAGATTTAAAGTAAACGATGAAATATCGAGAAATGGACAATAGTAAACTTTTCCCAACATTAAAATTAAAGGAAACGATAAATTATTAAATCTAAATGTAATTAAAATTAAACCAAACGATAAATTATTAAATTGAATATTATATCAGCGGCATGTAATTCAAATTAAAACAAACGATAAATTGAACATATTTAAGCTAAATGTAATTAAAATTGAAGCAAATGATAAAAAACTTAAAAGTGATCTGGTACACCAAAAATAAACATACTAAAATAATAGCCCCTTGGGTGGTCAAATTTTTTTTTTCGATATTTTGGTCATTTTTCTGGGTTCTGTGCCCTCATAAATATATTTTAAGAGAAATGTTGCCATTTTGTTCTCAAGAGAATTCTCATCAATTCTTAATTTATATTATATATATGAGATTAGTGTTCTTTTTAACTTTCGATTCACTTCAGTTCTTATTTCCTTTGCAGCAAAGTGTTCCTCCAGTGATGGCATTCCACCTCGGTTCTCTGGGTTTCCTCACTCCCTTCGAGTTCGACAACTTCGAAGAACAAGTGACTAACGTCCTAGAAGGTATGGACACCCCCGTTTTTCCGCTTTCATTTAATTGCTAACCTTGCTGGTCATTTAAATGCCATTCCTCAAAGGAGAAACGTGATTCGTCACGGTCACGATGGAATGCGTGTCCTCGGCTTTCTGTCTGTTTCAGAATGAAGCGTGGATACTGGATGCTTTTCTTGTCCTCATTCATTGCAGACGAAACATTTGTGCAGCAACTCACACAGCGAATACTTACTCTTTTTAACGATACTAAACAAAAAATAGTGTATGTTTCAATATTTTTAACAGTTTGTTTATTTACTTATTTTTGTTAGTATTTCTCAAGGCTTTTTCGTGCTTCGATTCATGTCTTAGTATCAGATCTAAATTTAACGATGATAAATAGTGCACGTTTTTTCCCCCTTTTTTTTACTGTACGCTTGTTTATTACCTTATTTTTGTTAGTATTTCTCCCGCTTTTTAGTGCTTTTGATTGCTGTGTAAGGATAAAATCCAAATTTTAATGCTACTAAGCGAAATGCTTAGGTTGTTTATTTACTTGTTTTTGTTGGTATTTCTCGCGGCTTTTTCCTGTTTTTGGTTCATGTTTAAGGATACAGTCTAAGTCTAAACCACTTTTTCCGCAATTATATTCTAAACTTGATGATTTCACTATTATAACAAGACAAAAATATTTTGCTATGGCACTATTAATTTATATTTGAATCTATCCATTATTTTCTGTGTAAAATATACTATAAACTTCATCTTCTACGCTTTTATGCGAGTAGAATTTTAACCTTACATATTTAAATAAAAAATTGTTTTATTATTGAATGTTTCACACCTTTAAGTATCCTGTATTATGAACAGGTGCAAGTGTAATAATTTCAGTAGTATTTAATTGAGGCATTTGTTAATCCGATAGCATATTCCGGTCAATGAAATTGAACTAAAATAATTTTTACTTGTACCTCCTGTCTTAATCAAAACACTGTCAGATTATGAAACGGATCTGGTACTTTTTTTCTGCAAGTTCTGATAATCGATCTGCATTCGAACTTTTGAAGTAGTTCCTTTACTAATAAGGAATGATAACATTTTATTGTTTTAGTCATTATTTATTTTATTTATTATTATATAATTTATAATTTTATTGTTGTTACTTTTGTAATGCCCCGGTATTGGTTCCTTCAATTTTCTATAATGTCTAGCTACTGATAGCGGTGAGTTACTGCGTTCGATTCAATTCTTTTGAGCAGAAAAAGGTTTACCATCTGGAGGGAAACGTATATTTACTTTTCGAAGAGAAGGTGCTCTATGTAAAAGTTCTGACATAAGCACAAAGCACAAAGTTTTGTTTTAGACACTTTCAATGAGAAGGTTGTTGTGTAAAAACTATCGGAAATTGGAACCAACCAAAATCTTTCGGAGAGAAGGTGTGTAAATATATATATGAGGATTCGATTCTCTGACCCTATGTAGATCCTTATTATCTTTGATCCTATGTCACATTGATCAGCGCAGACACTTTTTTGATGTCTTCAGTTCTTCTCTCTACCAGTACCACTAACCCAGTATCAAACTCTTCGCTGCTAAGAAACGAATATCCTCAGTTCTGTGTCTTCAATAATCCTATTCTAGTTTACATAGGTCATGCTTCATTCATTTGGAAAGCTCTCAATTGACTCAAATATCCGCGCTATTGTTTAAATTAAGTGTTATTTATTTTATTAATTCTTATTTACCGTTAGTTATTTGATTTATTATTATTTTTGTTCTTTTTTTAGAATTTATGATTTAATTTTCTTCGTAATTTTTATTTATATTTATTTTTCTGCTTTTTGTACTATTTATGTGTTTAAACATTTATAATTTTAAATTAAATTGATCTTTTGCATTGCATTCGTGAAAAAAAGGGCTGCTCATTGCTACTTTCTCAATTCTCGTTGGTAATAACTTTCTCAATGGTATTGCTATAGATATCGGAAGGGAAACTAAATTATAATGTTAATGTACTCAACAATTTATAGCAAATCCCTACGCGTTTTTTCTTTCAATTAATCTTCTGATTTTCTATATACAACGCTATTTATTATGATAACCTCTACGCGTGAATAAACCATGAAGCTTTAAGCATTGCTATGCGAGTTTAGCATTGCCATATGAGTAAAGTTTAAATTATTACTAAGAAACGATCGAGATATTTGTATAAAATGCCCATGCATATTAATTGATCCTTATGTATATAATGTTGTAAATTATAGTTAAGGTTGATTTGTTCGGATTCTGGAAACCGTAGATTGAAGTAACCTGCGGTATCGTAAAGTTTTAATAATTAATTAGCCCGGAGTATCGTAAAGATTTAATTACCGTTTCGGAGAATAATAAGGTTTTGAAAAAAATAAATTATGTTTTGCGATGCATTTCCTTAAGTTATATGTAAAATAGACTTTATTCAAAATTATAATTTGAAATCTAATTAATAAAAAAAATAATGTATGAGTGGAAAATTTTTCTTTTTTTTACTCTTTCAATTTTAACTTTGTTAAAGTGGGGAACGGGATCCTTTATATCTCGCACTATATATCCACTTCAACAATTAGAAATGTTACGTCTTTGTCATTCATCTTATCGAGTTCTCCCCTCCTCTCCCTCCTGTAATTACGACTCCCGCTCCGAAAACATTTTCAGTTCTTAACTGTAATGTTACTCCTATTAAACTAGTTATAATTATTTGAGTTCAATAAAAATAATGATGTATTTCATTTTTCCCTCTGACTTTTCTAACTGTTTTTAAATATTAAAATACGAGTCAATATAACAGAATTTTCCTAAATCTGGAGAATATTAATTCTGTAGAAAAGCATTACTTTTTGCTCTTTCGAAATATTTGATTGCGTTTAAACAAAAACAACCAGTCTAGATGTAAAGTAGAAAACAGTCATTCCACAGAATTAATACCAGTATTAGGTTCATGAATTCAATAGTAGGTGGAAGTCCTAATTCAAACAAATTTTAGAGCTGATTATTTAAGTTTCTTTTTATCTATATTTTGAAGCAGGAAGATAAAAGGACAAAATGTACAGAATTCTAAGCAAAATTTAGAGCTTGTGTAAGCATTTATTTTAAATCGTGTTCCACAATTATTACTTTTAAATATAAATGAAAGCTTTTGAAATAATTGAAAAATATTTCTTTCAGGCAATTATTTTCCCCAATAATCGGCGCAAACAAATATATGTATAAAATTTCATTCCCTGCTTCTCTAACATTTTTAAATACGTATTAATCTCGTTCTTTTTTTCTTGAATTGTATATATACCGCTAAAGACGCTATCAGCATTAGTAAAAGGCTTTTATAAATTCAGCACCTTCTCGTATATTCAGAAATAATCATACATGCGTCATTAATGTTTATTTTATACATGTGAAAAGAAATATTATTTCGTTTACACCATAATTTATTTCTTTTTGAGAACTTCCACTCAATAAATAAAAATTTCTTGTCAGATGGTGAGAAAATAATAAACATGTTCTTTATTTTTCAAGGTCACGCAGCCTTGACTCTGCGAAGTCGTCTGCGATGTATCATCGTACGAAAGAATGACATCAGCGAAAAGAACAACGAACCTCACACAAGTTTTTTGGTATGTGTAAAAATTGTTACGTTTTGAGTCTTAAATCTTACAGTATATATATATATATATATATATATATATATATATATTTGGAATTCCTAATAAAATTCATTTTCAACTCAAGCCGATTTATGTGCTGAATGGAAAATTTTGGAGATTATGTGAATGGACAATTCAATGTGTATGAGTATGTATTCTGACGTCGACTTCAGAATTTCATCTTCATTAATTTTACTTCACGATTGCCATATGAATTGTGTAAAATTCCTTCTCCTGACCAACCAAATGAAACGTAATTAGGCAAATTAGATTAATATAAGAAATGCAATGAATTGAAAGAAAAAGGGACAAGAAGGCGGTTGAGAACAAGAAGCCGATAGAAAAGTTTGTAGCCTGATTGGAGTGAATTGTTATAGTTTATGGCGTTTTTGGTTATAATTGATTAGAAGTGGCTCCTGGTTAGAGTAAGGGGGAATAAGAGTTGAGCCTGCTGTATTCGAGATGTGTCTCACTCGACGCGAGTCGATAGGCTAAGATTTCATTGTTTAATTCTGATTTAGGATTCAGGCACGCAAAGAGTTATTTGAGAGAGAGATCACACACATAGCCTAGAAAGAAACTTAATAAACCGTATTGTCTTTTTTCTGATGTCTCTTCAATTATAATTGTAATTTCATTGACTATTTAATTAAGCTTATTTAATGTCTCTAACAAGAAGATGGCTCTACATAAAGCAGGGTCATAGTATCTATGAGAAAGCCTTAGAGACCATGGTAAAGAGAAATACTCAATAAGGCCCTGATGTGAAGTTTATATTGCATTAGAATATTGCTCTCGCGAACACCGATGGCCCCGAGGTAGGCCCTTCATCTGCAGAACAGGAGTTACCGGGTTCAAAACTCGGTGCTGACAATATTGAAAATTCATGTGAAAGTCATTATACTTTCTAAAACCTTCCAGAATGTTCTTTGCATTTCTAGAGAAATGATCTGGAATATCCATTGTAATATATAGAGCCATGTATTATCAGTCTGATATCATCCAAGTGTAGCTGTTCTCAGTCTGTCAATAAACTGCGTTATTCGGATATCGATTGTGTCTCAATGTATTAAAAACATCTATTCGAAAATATATTGAAATCAATAATCATAGATCATAGGTATACTGAGAGCCATGCATTATCAGTCTGAGATCATCCAAGTGTAGCTGTTCTCAGTCTGTCAATACGAGTAAACTGCGTTATTCGGATATCGATTGTGTCTCAATGTATTAAAAACATTTACTCGACAATATATTGAAATCAATAATCATAGGTATCCTGACGTATATTTAATCTCTCTTTAGGTCCTGAATGAGGTGGTTGTGGATCGAGGACCCTCCCCTTATCTTTCAAATATAGACCTGTACCTGGACGGCAAACACGTGACCACAGTCCAAGGAGACGGTATATGTTTTAACTTTGTTTCTGTTAGTTATACTAATCTTATTTCGGTTATCACAATCTCATTTAGTGTATTGTGAGATAAATTTGAATTGAATTTATTATATTATCTTATAAATTCTTTACTTCTATCTATATAATAAAAAGGTCACACAATGTTGTAATTAATAATATTGCATATCATTTGTCAGATATTTCATCGTTTACTTTAATTCTTATATTTGATTGAGTAATTTAAAAATAATTATAAAAAGCGTACTTGGATGGCTAAATATGTTCTCTGCAAAACTTTGCATAGAACATTTTCATTCATCGTTTATATTATTTTCTCTCGATAATTTAGTTGCATTTACATCAAGTTTCACTTTAAAACAAAGGAGACAACGATGGATACCACAATAGGGAACCACAACCAACGATAGGTAACCACAAAAGAAGCCATTTCACCTTTGCTACATCGTCCATCGAGTTAATAGTATTATGGATATGTCCGAACATAACTCATACATTGTGTATCTTTGTAATAATGCATCTAATACATTTGTTGGATTCTTTAGTCTGCAAACATATTAGAAACAACTCAGAACATTGCTTTCAATCCTTTTTTCCTGTCTTGGATACATAGAATTTTGTCTACATCATAAATACACCTTTTTCCCTTAATGATCGAATGTTATGGCAGCTCGGGAAAATTTGCTCTTTCTCCAATAAAACCAATAAACCGATTCCAATATCTATCTTTACTGAAATTACTTCTACTTCTTGTTTTACGAAATTACTGACTTAAATATCGACATTAGACTTATTTCAAGACAGAGTCGATTTTTATAACTAAATAGAGAATTTCCTTTTTTTCACGAAACATATACCTCAAGGTGATTCATGAGAAATAGTAAAGAGTAATTTCATAAAACAGTCTTTTTGTCACGTTATTTTGAAAGATTTCAAATTCAAAAAATTGTAGAGATTTGAGTTATTTGTGTGCTTGTATCTCTGGAATTGTGTTAAACAGCATAGAGTTAATTATTCTATTTCAATGAAATCCCCCCCCCCATTCTCATAATATTGTTAAAATTTATTCTGTACTTGTTGAATTCTATGGCTAACAAACACCATTATCAATTGAAGGAAGGCCATTTTTTTCCGACGATTAGGTTGTTGTAACTTTTTACAAAGATATTTGCCAATTGATAAATACCTGTTGGCTATGTGTTGTACTAAAATTTGTTATCAATGATTCATAAATTCTAACTAAATGAATGAATTCTCACATGAAATGTTTTTTCAATGATATTCTGAATGAGCAATGTAAAACTTAAAAATTGAAGTTTCGAAGCTTAATTTATGTATTTAAGCTTCATTTAATACAATACTTTTAAGTTCATACGAAGCTCAATCTGATTATTTAAGCATTTATGTTCTCAAACTTGCGACGTTGGACTATTCGCGATTTTCTCTTCACTATCCTCAGGGACTTTTTGGTAATTAGAATTGCATAAAACTACAATTTCTTTTCAACCAAAATGAAACGTGGTTAGGTAAATTCGATGAAGATAAGAAGTGCAATGAATTGAATTAGAGATAGTGGTATATAACTGAAATAGAATTGAAATAAAAGGATGGAATATAGATAATAACGACAGGTCGATAAATATTTGTAAAATGAATTGAGTCATCGTAAATTATCTTTTGTATTGAAGCGGCTTCCAGTTAAAGTACTAAGGTTCAAATCTGCTGTAAACGAGAAGGATTTAATCGGAAAAAGTGATTTGGTAAGCTAAGTCTTTATCATTAGAATATAAATTGAGATTAATTGAGATAAGAGGGATTCAAGAGAGAGCAACCTTTTCTATTATTTCGCAGTTAATAAAGAGTTTTGCCTCGCTCTTACGGACCTTCAATTGGAGGAGATGTATTGAAGGAGATGCGTCACAAACTTAATTTATATACTTAAGTGATCCCACATATTTGGTCCTAATTCTATATCTACCTAGTCTTTTTTGTCGTTCTTTAATAGCGGTTCTTTCTTACAGGCTTGATTGTATCCACGCCAACTGGAAGCACAGCCTATGCTGTGGCGGCCGGAGCCTCCATGATTCACCCCAGTGTGCCGGCCATCATGATCACCCCCATCTGCCCTCATTCTCTTTCTTTCAGACCCATCGTCGTGCCAGCCGGAGTCGAACTCAAGGTTAGCTGATATTGTATCTTCGTTACACATCCCACGCGAGAAACTGATTACACAATAAATACATATCTAGAGTAGGGGATCGAAAGAACAACCTGTTTTGTAAGAAACAACATGACCACTTGAGTACCACCGCTTCAATCTTAAGTTAACTTCTTGACATACAATGACGGGTTGGGGTCGTCATTCATTTCATGTGCCACTGTAGACTTTGACGAGTTTAATTCGTCATAAGTTGTTTTCTGCAGCATATTATTAGATTACTCAGTTACTTCCCACGTGCGTTGATTCTGGTTGGTGTACAAGATGTTCCCTCTCAACTTCTCAACATCACCGATATCAAAGTTCCACCCACAAATAAGTATATAAAAAAAAGCAAATTGAATGCAGTATTCAGTATAGCAGTGATTTCGCTCGGAGAATACTATACTAAAAATATATATGAGTTTATCAAAAATTACAAATATAATCCCTGTAACGTCTAACGAATTGTTTGCAATCAACAACTATGCATTCTAAATTTACATGTTCGAAATATTTCTTACCTTAAAAAACTACTAAATTATTATTTTATAACGTTATTTAATTCTTCTCCATTAATATTATATACCAACCTGATTAAATATTATCAAACAAACCAATTTTCGAAGTAGAATGTTATCTTTCTAAACTTGCATACAACTGTTTAGTCGAGCAAGATTAAATAGCATTTTTTCAGACGCATCAAACTCCATTTTATTTCTACCTTAAGGGTTAAAAACTTTAGACACTTGCATCATAACAGTAAACGTATCACTAGTCGTGGTTTGTGATCAGGGTGTCTTAGACTCTCAGATATTCTATCTTCGTTTCACAAAATGGAGGAGCTATCTCAAATCAGATGTTGACATATTACATCAGCAACATGTCGTACGTGATGTATTTCTTAATTCTGAGACACGATTGTATGACGAAGGTTATATTGAAGCTTGCTCATAATTATCCTGTTGTCAGAAAAACTGAATCCTAGTAATCAATCCGAAGTATAACACTTCTCAGAAAGATTTAAAGCTCTATTAAATTGCACGAATATGCAATTCACTCAGGATTGAATTTTATGACAAAGCGGCGAATCTGTTATACTACACGGTGACCATGCAGTAAATCTTGTTATACTACGCTGTAAATCTGTTATATTACTCAGAGAACTTGAAGTGAACCTGTTTTACTGCACAGTGACTACGCAGTGAACATGATACTACGCGGTGAACAGGCAGTAAATATTGTTATACTATGTAGTAAACTGTTATATTGCGCGGAGAACATTGCGACTACGTGGTGAACATACATGAATTTTATAACTCCCGCGAGGAATCTGTTATACTACTCAGTGAACATGCAGTGAATCTTGTTATTACGCGGTGAACATGCAGTGAATCTTGTTACTACGCGGTGAACATGCAGCGAATCTTGTTACTACGCGGTGAACATGCAGTGAATCTTGTTATTACGCTGTGCACATGCAATGAATCTTGTTATTACGCGGTGAACATGCAGTGAATCTTGTGACCACGTGGTAAATCTATTATACTATGCGGTGGACTTGCAATAAATCTTGTTTACTACGTGTTGATCTTTGGAAGAATGGAATCACAAGCCTGCAAGTGAGTTAAGGAGCTTTTAATGCCCTCGCGTCACTTCTTAGATTCTGAACCATCGTCTTTCAAAAATCAATCAGGAAATAATCAATCAAAAAACATTTATTTGAACTTTTAATCCTAAAAATGGTCTGAAATTCAACTAGTATTATAAATATGGAGTGGTTACGAACTCACGTCTTCTAATCAAAAGTTGAAATTCTACTTATCTAAGAAACAGTGAAATTGGTTCCGAGTCAAATATCAGCCCTCCAATGCTAACTTTCCTCTGATGTAATTTCGTGTGCACAACATATTCGATACTTTTTTTTTCCAGTAATAACGCTAATACCTCTGGTCTTTCTATCGTATCTCCAACTCATCTGTCTGCGGGCTGTATGGAGGGGACAATATGGACGTTTTCAAACACGTCCTATTGAAAAAGCTGTGACAGCATCTTTGTTCCAGCTACAGTGTGCAGCCGCGCATTGTCACTCCTGAAAGTTTTTTCATTCACATTTCTCATACGTCGATGAATTTCGGCTGTATTACACTCATAAGCATACAGAACTCGAATGACAGCCAATACTTCACACTTGGCGTGATTCTCTTAATTGAGGCATGTTTACATGCGTAATTTGTTCTCAGAACCATAACCTGACATGATCGACAGACATACTTGAGACACTGCGCAAAACATACATATACATCACAAAACAGAACACAAAAAAACATATACGCACAGCGTCATTGTTCATGCATCTAGTTCCTTTTTTTTTTCGAGGTGCCATTGCAGAAATAAATTCCTAATGTGTATCTTTCTTAATATCGCATGTTGAGGAAATCAAGTAAGAAATTCTATGTTGACAATAAATACAATTCTAATATTATTATATGCATCTAGATTCTTCTTTTTTATTTCAAGGAGTCATTACAGAAATAAATAGCAAACGTTTATTTTTATTAATACTAGATGTTAAGAAAAGTAAGAAATATAATGCTGACATGATATGAATAACAATCTGAGAGATTTCAAAAAAAGTCGTAAACTGCATTGACTAGAAACTCCTTTCACGAACGTTTAATAAGTCAGTAATAAATAAATGTTTCGAAACACAAACCACGTAAGAAAACATTAATTTTTGAAAGACTTTAAAACTTAAAAATATTCAGAAAACGTTGGCAGCTGAACATTCTTTCGGAGTGGGACACAATATAAATGGAAATATAGTTTTGTTTAAAATTATGTTATTTAATTATTCCAAATGCTATGTTAAATAATATAAATTCCTTTTTAATCAGGGAAATATGCAAAAAGATTTTTACAAATTGTTACTTTTTTACATTGATTTAAAAATTTTGTCGTATTTGATGTTCAACGGGAAAAATGTTTTTTTTTTTTTCCAGATCATGGTCTCACCCGAATCTCGGAATCTTGCCTGGGTCTCATTTGACGGGCGCAAGAGACAGGAACTCAGACATGGTGATAGGTGAGGAATTTTTTTCACGCCACAAAAAAATCGCCTGTGATACAGTGGAAAACGCTTAACACGAAACTGAAGGAACCAAATATTGTTCGTGTTATACGATGCAAGTGGGGAAAAAAACCTCTCAGAAATATTTTCTATTCCGTCAAATTTAATTCATTCGATTTCCTGGTAATACTTACACTTGTAAGTATACATATTGAATTTCTAAATACACTTGTGGCCAAAAACATATAACGCACCAGGAAGGAAGCGTTGGTATAGGAAAAGCGTTGGTATAGGAAAAGCGCTGCTATAGAAATTTAGTGTGTGTGGTTGGGATGTTAGTATGTATAAATGATCACAATATCAATAATTCGATATAAAAACCAACGTTTTTATATGGTGGCAAAGTTTATTAAAGAAAATTATTGAAATATTAGTTAAACTGTTGGTTATTTTTAACTTTAAAATTTACTAAAAAAGAGATATTTGTGAGCGTATTAAAAAATTCATAATACTCATAAAATCAAAACATGCATTTGAAAATTTGTAAGTCATTCTATTAAAAAAAAATGGGAACCAGAATTCAGAAAAAATTATTGTGATAAGACATGGTACCAAATATTGGAAACTTTCTTTCTTGCGAATGATTACTGTCTAAAAGTCAGCAACCCTTACTATCTCGGAGATAGTAAAGGGGAGATAGTATCTCCCCTTTGTGAGTACAATAGTTTTACGAGGCCTCATGTGGTGTGGGGAGTGCCCGGTGTTCCCAGAGGGGGAAAGAAATTTTTCCCTCAATCCTAAAAGCGCCGAGAGGAAAGAATATTTTGACTTATTAAAATTATTGAAATACTAGTTAAAACTTCTCGCAAACGTCTAAATATTGCATTGTTAGGCCAGTACGAACGATTCCCAAAATTTCAAAGCTCTAGCTTGATGGGAAGTTGGTTAAATTAACGATCGAAAATTTGATGACACACACACTCACACACTCACACACACACACCAAGTGAAATTCAGAAAAACGTTGTAAAATAGAAAGGTCTTTCATTGTGAAGAAAAGCATATTAATGTGAACACTCTAGTATCACCTCTAGCACGGTTTCAAGAAGTCATACCGATAAAAAAAAGAACGATATGTGGCGTGCGTGTGCTTTCATACACCCACTGCAATCAACACCTTCTTACAGTTTGATCAGAAACGGCCAAGTTGGCGACGAGCAATTTGTCGATATGTCAATCCCGCTTCACTTAATCCAACAAAACCTCTTTCAAAGTACATCAGTTACGTAAGCGATCTTCAAAGGGGTTTTAACGGCATTGACAAGGCTTAGCAATTTCTCATCGAGCAAACAAGTACTTTCTTAATTAAAAATCAGTTTCAAAGGCCGATTTATATAGCAATAACGATTTGACTTTCGCGCCTTCTGATGGCGTGAATATGTGTTATAATTATTCCGCTACACTGATCATTTACATAATTTCATATCATATACCAGCCCACCAAATTTCGCAGCGATCTGTCAATTATTTCTTGGAGTTTCGTTATTTTCATTTTATTTTATTTATTTATTTATTGTCCGTGAATATATATGAACAAAACAACTCGAAACTCATAATTTTTGACACAAAATTCACTCCATTTCAATTCAAATTTCGCCAATTTCTCCAGACCCATATTCGAAAACTAACTGAACAGCAAGTTGAAATATTTTGACAATGGCTGAGTTTCTGCTTATCCAGAGTGAAGCGATAACCTAGGAAAATAAACAATTATTGTTTAATACGAAAAAAAAATAATAACAATCACTTACGAAAAAATTAAGCCAAAAAAAATCTGGGTTCCAAAAGCAGCATCGTTTCGAGTTAAAAGAATAAAAATTAATGAAATTACTTAGTAATTTGCCGAGACCGCTGTATTATTCTGTGTTTACCGATTTTCTGCTTTAAGTATTTTCGTGTTAAATGTTTTTCATTGTATTTTTTAAAAGCATATTGAAACTGAAAAGTAATTTTCAATTTTTAAAGATAACTAATGGTCTCATCTCATGATCCTTTTTTGACTCAATGTATTCAATAAATTTTAACTGATTTAAGAACAAGTGTTCAGTTTACTTATCTTTCTATAACTTTAATAACAGGCTTTCCAGGTAATTAAAATTCTTCGGGAGTAATGATCTAAATTATATTTTATATAAATCTATAAAATATTATAAGGCCATAATTATGTCAAATCAAATTATGTTCTATGTCCTAAAAATATAAACTATTCAAAACCGTGTGTTAACTTTTCTATTAGTACATAACCGTAAAATCTTTCAACATTAATTGACGTTGAAGTAATATTTTCTTCTACCTCACCCCAAACCCTTTCCTCCTATAAAATTAGCGAACATAATGAAAATATTTGAAAACATGCTTAAACATACGAAGGCGGTAAAATATATTCCTTTTTGAAGACAGATTGCTTTGCTGAAGCAAGTTGTTACCACTGCGCGCTACCATTTGTTAAACAGCGACCAAGACAAATTTCACACTTATTCATATGATAGTTTGGATTGTTGCTACAACAAATTATCGTCGTTTTGCGTCGAGGTTTCTTCGTCGTTTAGACTTCGATTCATCATTATATACCAGAAGCCAGGTAACAAGAGAAAGAACAGGCTTCTTTCGGTGAATTGGCTCCAAAGATGATTGGCCGGAAAAATTTGGTTGTCGAGTACACATCATTTTGTCGACGTTGCCATTCGTTTGTGTGTATATAATCCACTAAAAGGTGCGACGCTATCAGCGTTGTCTGTGGTTCGATATCCAAGTCACACAATACATTTAAATAAATTGAATAAACACTTATTTGAATTGGATAAAAATATAATGCATCGAGGTAAGATTAATTAGCAGAGATTTTTTACATATAGATAATTACTTTACATTTATAGTTTTTCATTCTAATGTCGTACGCTATAATGTCGCCTATTCGGCCGAATGACAGACGTAATGGGTGGATACGTCTGTATTCTCGGATAGCTTTTACTCAAAGCTGGCTTTACTTACAAGCCAAAAAAAAAAAAAAATCAGGAAAGAACTACTATGGCCACGGTCGCCACTTTGGTTTGGTCCTAGCTCTGTTGGCGTGCTGGTGTTGACATTTGGTAGTTGCACGTGACAAAGGCGACAATTTTTTGGGATGGGAAGGGTGTCTTACTCTTGGACCTCTTAGAAAAAGATCAAAGGATAGTGCAACAGTGCTTTACTTTATTCCCATTTTCTGTTCCTAATTCCTAACATTGGTACTTTTCAAAATGACCTTTGAAAAGAATTTAATTAACTGGGCAGTAAAAATCCAGTTTTCATTTTCACAATGATGTGCTATACCATGTTCAGGAGTGTAATGAAAGAAGTATCAGTGAAGTGTGTATTTTGAGGTAAAGGTTTATCTTGTTTTACAATAACTTCGTGTTAGAAATACAACTATATCGAAGCATATTAATTCAAAAAAAAAGTATACATCGCTAGCTCATAGTGAGATTAAAATCTTTGATATTTTCTAACAAATATAATGGGGAGTAAATACCTGAGAGATATTTAGCATGCATATGCGAATGATAACTAATGTTCTTATTTTACCCACAGCCTCCGCGTGACGATGTCCATCTACCCGATCCCGTCGATTTGCGCCCAGGACCAAATCAGTGATTGGTTCGACAGCCTTGCCGAATGCCTCCACTGGAACGTGCGCAAAAGGCAGAAACAGTTGGACGAGTATTCGGACCTCGTGCATTCTTCATCCACTCTCCTGCTGGACGACACGCACTCCTAGGTGAGCATGGAGCCACACCCCAAAGTATATCCCCACGAAGGGAACTAAAATCCATAGCTTTATTCAATAAAAATTAAATAGGGAGATATTTTCACCATTTGTTTCTTTACGTCAAACCCACCCAGAGAAACTGTACTCTCGATTATTTTCTTAAAAGTACTGTACATGTGAATTCAATTCAGGTTACAAGTGTTCCAGTTATACATCATATTTTCATCAACCATTATTCCCTACACTCCACTGTTTAGGTCAAAACATCACAAACGGTTTAATCCTGCGGTTGGTCTTAAGCTCTATATTATACATACGAGGGGTACGCAAAAGTTCCCGGAATAACACTGTCCTGGGAGGAGCTTGCGTAGTACCCATTTCACTCACTAGGGACATGTATCGCAGCTCTTTGTGAGTTCAGTTCTGCCAGTGGCGTCACCCAGTAAGGTTTTATCTGCCCATTGTGAATTTTTTAGGCACGACTGCCTTGCTCTTTTCTAATTTTTTTAAAAGATAGTAGATTGAAATAAACAATGCGTAACTTTGAGAGAAAGGTTTTCAGATGTAATAATCTCGGTGGTGCCAAAGAAAATTACCTTTTTGTTTAGATGTTTTAATTCTGAAATATTTAGAATTTTAATGAGTCTGATATTAACTGTATTAAAGTGAAACGAATGAACTGAACTTCTCATATTGTTAAAATGGATTAGAAATGTCCAGTGAAGAAGATTTTTCGTGCAAAGCTGTTCGCTAGTAGAAAACAAGAAAAACCAAAATTACGGTGGCTCGATTCTGTTAACCTGGATTTTAAGGTGATTAGGGAGAGGAATCGGTTGGAATAAGGGAAAAGGCAGGTTATCATGCAGGAATCTTCAAAAGACCTTGGTCCACCCTGGGTTGTTGAATGAAATGTGATGATGGTTTACTTTACCGAACCAATATTGTTCGAACCCTTTGAAAATTTGTAAATGAAGGCTCGAATCCTTGACTTTGTGTAGATCCTTTTTATGTTCACTCCTAAAGCTGCTTATTCAGCACATGTGTGATATATATGTCTCACATTGATATCTAAAACTCACTATCTCTACCACTAACTAAGCTACCAATCTTTGTATTAAAAGCTTTATTGCTTATATATACATCTCCACAACTCTATTCATTACATTTCAACAACTCTAATTTAATTTACATAAGTCACGTTTCATTTATTGGGACAGATGATGAATTCAAACCTCAAATTAAAAGACGCCGAGTGTCAGGTAAAGGAGGAAACACGATATAGACCATGACAAATACCGAAAATTAAGTTGAAATAAGAAATTGTTTTTAGTGCTGCCTTTTTTTCGCTGGTTTAGAAAGTGTCACTGGTTTTGGGTTTAATTTTTCAACATTCAGTAAAAAAGAAAAGCAATAAATGGAATTTTTTAAATTTATTATTTCTTATTATTTATGGTAAAAAAGCAATAATATAATTTATAATCTTATTCCATTTATTGCTAGTTTAAAAAAGGGTTAAATTGATTTTTTTATTTAATTTTTTTTATTATTTATGGCATAAAAGCAATAAATTGAATTTTTTTATTTATGGTTTTAAAAAAAGCAACACAAGTGATTTTTTTTTTTTTTAATTTTCTGTTTTAAGGTAAAAAAGCAATAAATAGAGTTTATTATTTCTTCTTATTTATTATGATTTAAAAAAAGGAATGAATTTTTTATTTATTTATTTTCTTATGATTTAAAAAAGAATGAATTTCTTATTTATTTTTTTTTTATTATTATTTATGGTAAAAAAGCTTTAATTAAAATTTTTAAAAAAATTTCTGGAATGTGTAGTAAAAAAAAAACAAATGGATTTTTTTTTATTTCTTGTTGTTTATGGTTAGAAAGCTATAAATGGATTTTTTTTAATTACTTATGGTAAAAAAGCAATAAATGGAATTTATTCTTGCAAATTGTTTGTCTAATTGCCATTTCTCTTTTCAGTGTTGACTGCACAGATTCCAAAGTGTTTAAATATTTTCTCAAAGAACGCCATTTCTAAAGGTAACCAAGAGATTCCCCGACGCAGAGCAACTGTGCGTAACATGTCACGATCTCTTCATCAACGGCCAATTTTATTAATCGAGACTGGGAGATGAGAGCTGTTCCATTCGAACTGAAACATCACTTATGTCTTCACACCTTTGAGCAGCAAAGCTACTTTTCTGTGTGTGTGTGGAACATTTTTTTTTTTTTTATTTCTTTCCCAATTCATTCCAAAGTTATATTCCAAGGAGCAAATCTTAGCAATGATGTGCATGTGAATACTTGTCCAATATATCTGGGAAATATTTTTTTGCGGAAGAGAAGACTCAAGAACTGCAAAGATTATAAACAATCTATTTCTTAAATATATTTACAGAAACTTTTAAATGTGTGCTATGTGTTATGAGGCCCGCCTCACATTTGTATTCATCTTACGAAAATGTATCACCTTTTTAAGAGAGAATATGTACAAATATTATTTGTTTGAGAATTTATAGAACTATGGGTGTTTATTTATATCGTAATGCATATCGTTGGTAATTGAAAGTTTATTGAGAAATATTTTGCATATTTTTGAAAGAAATCATTTTTACCCAATATTAGGGACTAAATTTCAAAAAATTCAGAAATAAAACATGTATTTCAAATTAGAGGTAAAAAATTTGTAATTAGTTTTAATGCTGTTTTTATTCAATTTTTCGTTGTTAACGTGATTAGTGAAATTATTTCATAATTTTATTAGAGGTCCAGACATTATTTAAGTTATTTTATACCTTTGATTATTTATTCGTATCAAATGTTTTTTCTTAATACTTTTTCCATATTTTTCCATTATTATAAAAATCCCAAAATCATATTCTTCAAAAATGCACTACAATTAATTAAGAGATTAATTGTAGCGATGAATTAAAAAAGAATTAAAGTATTAAGTGTCTGTACTAAAAAAAAACAAGGCTTTATAAAAAGTCTTTGCGAGTTTTAATTTCATAAATAAGACATCCCACAAAAGTATATGTTTCATCAGGAGGCAATACTATTTGTAATCCTAGGTATTAGCATCAAGTAATAATTTTACTATCCTTATGAACAATAATAGTACTTCTTAATATCTGCAGAAAAAAATTCTTACATTTGTTAAGTTTACCAGCTATGTTCATGTTCACGCAAAATTCGAAAATGCACAGATTATGCACATATATATTTAAATGTATAGGGCATATCTTATTATATTACCTTTTATACAACTATATATGTATATTCATCATTTTTACCCATCAAAGTTGAATGTTAATTGTTCAAAAGCATCCCAAAAAAATAATCATTATTATGTTCCTTGGATATTTGGTTGTTGCGGTATCAATTGTTTTAATTTTTGTAGAATATTTTGTTCTTTTTGTAAATATATTATTTTTGTTATTTCATGGATACAATTAATTAAGAAAATCTCCAAAAATTCATGTCATGTCTTACAGACTCAATCATTCCCCATTGATTAGTGTAACATATACAAGCAAACAAATGTTTCCAGTGTTTGTGCGTAAAAGGAAGTATTTGTCGAACATTTTGAATTGTATGGAAACAGAATGCATGTGCTTCATTTTTTTTTTTTTTTTTTTTTGTCTCTTTATTATTTATCACGTGTTCGCTACGTCTGGGTCTACAAAAGATTTTTCAAGGCGTCATTCAACTTTGTACTGTTCATGGAGTGCGATATTTCGATTACTTTGTATTTTTTACGAATATGAAAAAAAATGCAATCTGAAAATATTTTATTAAAATTTTATGTTATTTAATGCTTGTCATTTGTTTTGCATTCATTGTCTGTTTAAATGATTTTGAAAACTGCTCGCATATAACATTTTGCAATGATAAACATAACGTTTTATTCTTGATTTCAATTAACAAGCATCTGTTCGACAAAAGACACGCTTCCAAGAACATTCTTTACACCAGAAGTGCATTCTCTACATTATTGGTGCATACAATATCATGCACCAATGAACATAACATTGTACACTTGGTTTCAGTTAATAAGGAGCTATCCGACAAAAGGCACACTTATAAGAATATTCTCTATACTATAATTTTCTAACTGTTTTGAGTTTACCTTTTCCCTTTCAAAAAAAAGTTATTCATCACCCTATTTCAGAAAAAGTAAATACTGACTCCCCTGTTCGTGAAATTAAAAAAATGTAGCTGTGAGTTTTCAGATTTTCAATAATACTTTAAAATATTTCCGAAAATCAGAAAACGAAAGTAATAGTACAGAAATTTTCCTTGTTTTCACTATTTCAGATGTATATTACCCCATTGTACCGTTTGAAGATAATTTATTATGTTATTAAGAAATTCTGCTTTTAAATTTAAAATATTTAATTTGATTATGTACAGCTATTATACAAAAATATGGGACAGGAGATACCAAGACGTCCGTCTGGACCGGGAACCAAGCAGGGACTGACGCTCTTTGAGGGCCATCGACCTCCCACGGTTTTCTCGTTGGCGAATCTCCCCAATCTTCACAAGCTGCCGAAATAGCTACTATCCCCCAACGGTTAACATCTCGGAGATTAGGTGTCGCTCGGGCAGTCCAGATGCATGAGTGTCAAAGTTGGTAGCTCGACCAACAAACATTGAAGAAAGCCGAGGAAAGTGGATATGTCACAGACGTTACACCATGGAATAAAAATCAATATTCTAGCTTTAAAAGGAAAGAAGGCAAGAAACTCCATTAGATTAACATCACGCTAGGAAATTCATGGTGACGTTTCGACAAGAGCCTTATTTTTAACGCGTGATCTGTCGAAACTTTTAAATATTAACTTCATTCATCAATTCGGATCATATGCGCACACATTGCGGTGCACTTGGCTTGCTGCTACTCGTCCGTTTAATAATCAAAAAGGTAATATATGATACACCAATATCTACTTTCAGTGGCATAGCGCGGGAGGCAGAGGGAATATGGCCCTGAACGACTCAGAAGTAAGGGGCTGCACAAAGTGGCCGAGCTGGTTAATTCTGTCTACAGGATCAGACCATGGTCATTAGATCAGATAACAGTATTATCTTCAGGACTACATAGGTAATTATGAAAAATTTCAAGGGAATTAAATGAGTGGTTGTGGTTCAGAATAGAATTGTAGGATTTGACTAAAACAGATACACTTAAGTTAAATAAGAGCTTGTCAAATATTTTATTTAAAAAAAAAAACACGAATTTCACTTTTTGAATTTCGTAGTGGTAGTGGCCGGCCGCGATTCGCTGTTGCAATGCCACATATGCAATTCGTGAATCAGTTTTGATTTTTCAATTACTGTCAATTCTTGAACATCTCATAGACGTGACGATGACATTTAATATCTTCAATTTTTTTGATACTCAGAAGAGCGTGCAGCGTTGATATTGTTTAATTAATATTTTGATAAAGTTTCACGTATACTTAAATATGTTATTTATAGTTAAACTAGGTTTTTTTGTTTTATACGATTATTCATTTTTCGATGGCTTTGCCTTTTCACCCACGTAGAAAGCTATTTCTACGTTTTAAGTAATAAAATATAAATAATTTAATTTTAGGCGCAATACATTCTTATATTTTTATTCTTTATTTCTATGGAAGGTGGAAAATTTGAGATTCGCAGAAAATTTAAAGTGGCAGGAATTCATGCTACGCCACTCCTTTTAATGGGAACTAAACTTGCTCAAAAACATTTTGAACTATTTGTTGAAACGTGTTCAAGGATTTTTCGTATTAATCAAGCTACTTAGCGTGTTTTAGCAAATAATCCCTAAAGGGATCCTTATCCTTCCAGCAAGGATCTAAGAAGCGGACCAGGATACAGAAAATAGTTTCGTTGCTACTGGTGATAATGAATTAGATGTTAGAATCAAAAAGGTGTCAGGTGATTCAGATTTACTCATTCGTAAAAAGCGGAAGTATAATGAAGAATATATAAAATTTGGTTTTACCTAGATTGGTGATGAAAATGAACCAAAAGGATTATGCGTTGAATGTGAACATGTGATGCCTAATAGCAGTTTAAATCTCTCAAAATTAAAAGACATTTAGAAACAAATCATCCAACTTTACATAATAAAAGTATTGAGTACTTCAATAGAAAATGACCTTTGAGAACTTTGTTAAACACGATAATGATAACGCTTTGGAAGCATCGTATCGTGTCAGTTATCGTATTGCTCAACAGGGTGAAACTCACATGATCGCATAAAGCTTAATTAAACCGTTTGTAAAAGATGTAGTTACTTCTATGATTGGGGAAGAACATGCTAAGTTAATTGATTGTGTATATCTATCGGATACTACGATTTCAAGGCATGTTAATTTATGTCTAATTTTGTGAAAATGAGCTCAAAAGACGTTTGAAAGCTTCTGAACATGGATTTACTATTCAACTTGACGAAATTACATATATAGCTGGATTATCGATCTTGCTTCGTTGCTTTGAGGTATCTACATAGAACGGCTGCTCAAGAAGGTATGCTAATTTACAAAAGTCTACCAACTAGAACAACTGCGGAGGAAATTTTTAGTATTGTAAATTCATATTTCAAAAAGTATGATATAACTTAGGATTTGTGTCATCATGTATGTACCGACGGAATAAAGGCAATGCTTGGAAAATTGAATGGCGTAGTTGCACGTATGAAACAAAAAAAAAAAACCTCGCATGAAAAGTATTCATTGTTGTCTAAATCGACAAGCTCTTGCAGTGAAGAAAATGCTAAGAGAGCTTAAAGAAGTACTTAATGATTATGTTAAAATTATAAATTTTATCAAATTAAGACCATTGAATTCAAGATTTTCCAATTTACTCTGTAAAAGTATGGGAAGTTTACATAAAACACTACTATTGCACACAGACGCTCGTTGGAAAAGTGTTGGCAAGATTTTGCGAATGAAAAGAAGATATAAGAATTTTCTTATCTCTCTCTCTCTCTCTCTCTCTCTCTCTATATATATATATATATATATATATATATATAAACATGCACCTCTCTCCCTCTCTCTCAATTAGTTCAGAAATTAAATTATGAGGTTTTGATTCAGAAAGTTGTGTATCTAGCAAATATTTTTACCTATTTCAATGAGCTCAACACATTGCTGTTAGGAACAACTATCATTATTTTCAAGGTACAAAGTAAAATTAATGCCACTCTTTTAAAATTCAAATTGTGGGTGGATTGAATTTTGAAAGATAATATTAAATGCTTTCATAATTTGCATAATATTTTAGAAGACAGTAACGCTAATCTCGATAAAAAATATGAAAATTACTTTGGTCAACATTTATCAGATCTGCAAAAAACATTTTTTGAATATTTTCCTGTTCAGAAAAAGAAATTATCTTGCATCCAAATCCTTTTCAAGACAATGATAACTCCGAATTCCCAATAAGAGGAAGAGAACTACCAATTAATATATCTGCCGGCACTCAGTTGAAACTGAAATTCAGTCAAGTTAACATTATGCATTTTTGGATTGACATCAAAAAAGAATATCTTGAAATTACCAAAAGAACTGCGAGACATCTAATGTCATTTGTTTCAACCTGTATGCGAAAAATCTTTCTCTTTGTATGCTGCGACAGAAACAAAATACAGAAATAGACTGGATGCTGAAGACGATATCAGGTTGTAGATTTTAACAATTATTCCACAGAAAAATAATTTCATCAGCTACCTTACCATCATTATCTTATTAAGATGTTTGTATGACGATAAAATAAAAATGCAATAATAATTTTGTAAATTTGAGTTGGATTAAAGCTTTGATAACCTTTTTTTCTGCTGTTTGATCAAGGGGTTCCTTCAAGAAAACGGTAAGCTCAAAGGGTTCCCCAAAGTGTAAAAGATTGAATACCTCTGCACTAGGCTACTGCAACCGATAGATGATGGAACTACACCACCATACATATTAAATCATATTGAATACGGACATTGTATTTACGTGAATTTTCGACATTGCAAGGCTTTATTCTGTGTCATGGCAACGCCCGTCCGTAGTTGAATACTGTGTGCAAAGGTTTTGTATGTTCTTGGAACAAGAGGTGTAGATTTTTACGGACCAAGCATGTTAGACTATTTTTATTAAAATTTAACATAACAATGAAATATTTATTAAACTCGTTTCAATCAATTATAAATAAAAGTGATTGTGGATATGTCATGCTTACCCACATGCGTTGTTGCTGACAGTTATTAAGCTTCTGTTGAGCGTCACAGATAGTAGGTAGATGGAGCGCACATATGTTAACATGATTTCCAGGCTATGACATATTATCATGCAATAACTTATTAATTTACGTAACCTAACATAATGTAACATTTTCTGTTGAATAAATTATTTAGGTGTAAGTCTAAATTTTCTTTGCATAGCGCACTCACTTCAGAACAACTTACGCTAAGCTAAAATTCCCTTTTTACATTAGCATTTGTGCCAGGGCAACATAGTGAACATTCAATCAGTAGTTATAATACCCTGATAAACGAGCAACATGGCTTCATTCCATACCTCTCTACATCACACGAAGTCCTCCGAGTGATGGAATTAATTAAAACTGGATTCTACAAAGGACAACATATGGCAGTGGTTTTCCTCGATATTCTGAAAGCTTTTGATCGAATTTGGCACACTCAGGCCTTCTCTATAAATTAACTAAATTTAAATCCCCCTCGCCTAATAAAATTAATTAACTCATATTTAAAAAAATTGAATCTTCTCAGTTAAAATAAATGGAATATACTCAAACCCCAGAAAGGCGGAATTTTGTCTCCGACCTTATTCAATTATTTCGTGAATGACACAACAATACACCACAACACAACTCTCTGCATGTACGCAGATGACACTGCGATACTAGCACGACACTATAATCCAAAACCCATAGGCCATGCACTAAGCACACACTTAAAGGAACTTGAAGAATGGTAACCCACTTGGAAAATTGCCCTGAACGTTTCCAAAAAATAGGCCGTCTTCTTTTCCAGAAATTACAGAAAAATAGAACCTAGTATTTATTTGGAAAATAATAAAATCCCCTGGTTCTGGTTCACAAAATACCTCGGCGTAAAGTTGGATAAAAAAAACTCACTTTTAAACTGCACATTATACAAATTTAAATATATATATATATATATAAAACTGTAGTGCATGATATATTTCCCCTTATTGCTCGCAATTCTGCATTAAAAAGACGTAATAAACTGCTTATCTATATTCAGATAATTAGACCTACCCAGACTTATGCCTGTCCAGTTTGGTCTCACTATGCAGAAACAATCTCAGATTTGCTCGAAAAATCACAATCAGTAGGCCTTCGTATAATAGTTAAAGCAACCTTGTACGTGCGAAATGTAGATATCAGAAAATCAATAAAATACCCCTCCCTCAAAACCTTCATTAAGAAACTATCCAGAAAACTCTTCCAAAATATTGATATCTCCACCAATGGAACAATACAAGCCATAGAAAAATACACACACACACCCCCATCAGAAATAATCAACTACTCCATAGACCTCGCGAGGTTTTACTGGATTAATTTCCCATTTCACATCTCTCTACACAAAAATCACTGAAAATCTGAAATCCCACTCATCAAAGATAACAGCAATCCCCATCGATCAATAGGAATCCACCATCTCGAAAACGAAAGAACCCATTGATCCCTTAGATCCACTAGACTGGAAGTATAAGCAGGATATTTCTACCATCACGAACTCTAAATCTATTAACAATTAACCAAATAGTTTTAATAACTCATCCATTAAATGATTTTTCCACGAAACTCAAAATAAATAATTTCTTTAAGTGCACAACAACAATCAGATAGAGACGAGAGCCAGTCCGGTGGACTCTTTTCTCAGTGTCATATTGAAGCTTTGATTTTTTTTTTAAATTAAAACAAGCATATTAAAATGTGCTTAAGACGCAAATGAATTTTTTTTAAAAAAAAAAAGAAAGAAAAGGGAGAGAAAAGAGGATAGGAAAGTGAATGAATTACTTACAATGAGGATGAGATATTTAATTTTTCTTTTTTTTTTTACAAATCTTATTGAAAGATAAGATTATAAAAAATATTTATATCATTTTTTTAGCCCCTCAGTGCCTTCGATAGACTATGACTAATCTTTAGCTAGAAGGAAGTATTATTTTATAGGATTATATTTTTTTTAAAAAAATTATTATTATTGTAAAATTACAATAACTGAAATAGTAATAAATAAAATATTATTTAAATTTTTTTTTGAATGATGAGAAAGCTGAAGAAGGAAGGGAAAAGTAAAAATGGTTCGTGTTTGGCTGGGTGTACAGCAGTTGGTCAGCAAACTAGTTCAAGAGAGGAGAGGTAGGGATGACGACAGGGTAAGTAAATAGTGATGAAAAGCTGAATAGACGATGATGTAGGTCTTGGAGTGAGATGGTTGACTTAGAAAAAGGCTATTGAAAGAGTGAGAAAGGAATTAATTAAAAGGGTCTCAGTTGGAATACAAAGTGTTATGGGGGAATTAGATGGAAATAATTATTGCAAGATTGGTAGGGTAGGGCATGGGCTCTATTATAGTGGAAAAAAATTAGCTAGGCCCTTATTAGAGGGTTACTAAGATGTGTTAGTCTGTTATAGAATCTTCTAGAAAGATAGTTGATATGTTTAATAATAGGAGGGATATTGAGATTCTTGTGTATGACAGAATTTCTGACATACCAAGGTGAGTTAGTAATCATGCGAAGGATTCTATTTTGAAGGACCTGTATTTTTTTAATGGGGGTAGGTGCGGCAACGTCCCAAGTAGGGGAAGCATAAAGAAAGAAGGATAGGACGGATTATTTGTTTATAGAGAACTTTGTTAGCAAGAGTTAGTGCTGAATTTCTGCCAATTAAAGGTGTACAGTTATGGATTTTGGCCCAGGATTTGTCAATTGTTGATTGGATATGAAGTTTGAAGGTGAGTTTGGAGTCCAGGATGACTCCTAAGTATTTGACCTAAGAGTCCCAAGCTATTTGATAGATAAAAAAAATTGAGTTTTTTATTAAAAGGGAGGGGGTGTGACCTTTTCTAAAAATGAGAGCTTTAGTTTTATTAATTTTGCAGCAATCCTCTGTCATCTACTCCTCTATTTGTTTTAGATTATTTTGTAATTTAAGTATTACGTTTATTGAACTATTTCCTTGGGTGAGGATTGCTGCGTCAACTGCGAATAAACAGAGGCTATTGTAAGGACTCTGAGAGAAGTCATATGTGTACAAATTATTGCAAATTGGAGAAATTACAGAACCTTGAGGTTGACTGGCTTTTATATAGCATATTGTAGACAGAGTATTATAAAGCTTATCTTGGAATGTTCTATCTTTAAGGTAGTTATTTAAGATAACTATTATGTGGGGGAAGAGAATTTAATTTGATTAGTTTGAAAATCAATCCATCGTGCCAGAGGAGGTCGAAAGCTTTATGTATGCCGAGAAAGATTCCCCTAGAGACTTGTTAGGAATTAAATCCTTCAGTAATGGCATTCATAACCCGTAAAAGTTGGTGGACAGTGCTGTGGTTAGTTCGGAAGCCGAAATGTGAATCTGGAAGAATATTATTAGTGGAAACATGAGTCAATAGTCTGGTTAGCAGGATTCTTTCAAAGATTTTTGAAATAGAATTTAGTGGACTGATAGGTCGATAGTTGGATGGAATGAAATGTTTTGGCCGGGTTTGGGGAAGAGAATAATAGTTGCATGTTTCCGTTTTTGTGGGAAATGCGCATACATGAGACATTTGTTAAAAAAAATTGTGAGATGAGTAAGTGCGTTGGGAGGAAAGAATTTAAAAGCCTGATTGTGTATGCCATCCTCTCCGGGGGCTTTCTTTTTGCTTAACTTTTTAATTATGGTAGCTATTTCAGAGGGAGAGAAAAGGAGGTGGAAGAAATTTTAATTGGTTTGGGCATCAAGATAATTTTGAATTATTGATTCTGTTTTTTCAATATGATCATCATCATATGGAGTTGGATTTTCCTGGAACGAGGATTCAAGATTATGGCCAAGCTGATCAGCTTTTTCTTTATCAGAGAATACTAGACCATTATTGCCTATTAATGGGGGATATTGTAGTATTTATTAGAAAGTTTTTTGTTCATATTAAATATGGAGTTGTCTTCGGTATTAAGCTGTCGAAGTAGGATTTCCCATTTTTTTTTGTTTTTAAAGGTATTGATTTCATTTTTAATTTACTGTTGAGCTTATTAATTATGGGTTTCAAAGGAGATTACCTGGTGTTTTGCCATTATTTTTTTGTACCTATTTTTTTCTTTAATTAGGTTTCTGATATGAGGGGGGAGTCTAAGATGGGTTTTTGGGATGGATCTGGTATTACTCGCATGGTTAATTGCATTTTGGATATTAGTTGTAAACTATGTAATTCATTGGTCTAGATCAGAAATATTATTAATAATGTGGTTACCTTTTGTGATATTATATAGAATTTCTTTACAGCGGAACCAATTAGTAGTTGTGAGAGTGCTAAGGGGGATAGGGAGAATTTTATTGAAAGAGGTGTCCATTAGTATAGGGTTATGGTCGCTAGGTAGTTCATTAACACTTTCGATATTGTAGAATGATATGTTTTAGAGAATAGCAAAATCTATTATAGAGTAAGTATTGCTCACTGTAAGGAAAGTAAGTGGGTGAGTCGGGAGCAGCTATTTGAGGGTTATTAGTGTTGCACATAGCATGAATAATTTTACCTAATCTGTTTGCCCAGCATCTGTTCCAGGTCGGATATTTTGCATTAAAATCGCCTATTTAAATTCCTGTGGAGTTGTCTGAGAGGATATTGATTAATTCATTATGGTTGATGAGATTACGGAGGGGGGGTGATAAATAGTAGAGACTGTGAACTATTGGTTGTCTTTGGTATTGATATGGATAGTGGTATTTTCAGAGAAGGAGGTCTTTTTGATAACCGTATGATGAGGAATCCTATTTTTAATTAAGATTGCAGTACCTCCGCCCCGATGGGTTGATCTGTCAGAACGGTGTATATTATAATTTGGAATTTTAAATTTTCCAGAGGGATTGAGATCGTTAAGTGCAAGATCGCAAAATAATATATTTTTTCCAACTGAAACAAATACATCATTGATCACTCATAAAAAACTAGTTTTAAATCATATATTTAACTATACAACCGTTTTTAATAAGATCTGAACTAAGCATATAAATCTATTTTAATAAGATATTCAATTAATTTTAATTTTAATTAATTAAATATCAAGCATTGCTCGTGAACTTCGTGTATTTAAAATTTTTAACTTTTACCTATTAATTTCTCTAACTCCTGGGCAAGCGTAATATAAGTCATAATTAAGTTCTGGCTCATATTTTAAAAAATTGTAAAACTGGGGATTAAAGCCCGAGAGGGTTATGCACCCCAACAACTAAAATTCCGCATCCATGTCCCAAAAAAAATCAATCAATTAATCCTTTCTTTTCTACCCTTAATCGAACGTATATATATATATATATATAAGGGGGGAAAAAAGGTTAAATCCAATACTTTAAAAACTCTCTTTCACTTAATTTTTTCATCCTTTTAAATTTTAAATAACTCTGATAAATTAATTTTACACAATAAAGCCATCCAAAATATCTTTTATGCAATTCTGGGCTGGAAAAAGCCGAAGTCAAGCATCCCAAACTGCTCTGATATGGAGATTTAGAGTCGTTGGCTCAGGAGCTCCAGTAAAGCCTGTCAACCTATATATATATTTATCTGTAGTGACAGTATACTCCATCACGAGCACTTAAACATAAATTTTTGCTTTCTCGATCAATTCCAATAAATTATCTGTTGAAGTGCTTAGAATCAATATTTCATTTGGAACTTCCTTCGCTCTTTTATTCAATCTTTTGAGATTACTCTGTAAATATAGGGTTAAATTTTAATATCCTATTGCACGTTTCGGCTTTTCAGTTTCAAATACTTTTTTTTAATATCTGCTCTGTTAAAAATTTACTGTGATGATGATTTTTATGATAAAGACCATATTTTGAAGGACCGAGCAAGTATGTAAAACGATAATATTTTACAGCTTCTTATAAGTTTACGAGATTTGAACTGCATTAAAATTGTTAAATTTTATTATAAAATCACAATAAATCTTCTGTTCAAAATGCTTGTTTTATTACTTTAATGAGACATTGTTTACATTTCAGGGAACATTGATAATTTAAGTAGTGTTACAAAATTGATTTAATTTAAATAATTCTTTTTTTCTTTCATATGTCTTTTGAAAATTTATGTTATATAAATCTAAATCAAATAATGTCAGTTTTAGTCTTCATATTTGACTGAACTTCTGTAACCATGTTCAGATAAGAAATTAACTATTGATGTGCCACAAGCTGATTAATTCAATAAATGATCGAAGTCTGTGAAAAAGAAAATTTATAGAAATGCAAAGAACAATAAATAAAACAAAATGTAAAGATCATGGACTTCATGTTACTTTTTCTGCCTTGATGGCTTGGAGCAAGGACAAGAAATCTTAATGTCTTAGAAATGGTTTCCTGGGTTGTCAAGTTCAGCCTTCTGAATGAATAATAATTTTATTGTTTAAAAAAATTCATTTATATTAGTTAATACTTAATAATTGTTATTTTTTTAAACTTTTAGTAGATTTGAATTATTTATTCTGATATTCCTTTAGTTTAACATTTGCTTACATAACCACTTATTGTACAACACTAATTCAATGTGATATTAGATTCCCTGTTTAACTGGCTTTGTTGGTTTTACCGCTCATTGGAAGTTAAGAGTTTTGAGTGGTAAGATTTTTTTGCAAAATGATCCAACATTTTTTAATTATGTTCAATTAGATTTCATGTACATGATCTTATTGCATTTGGTTTATTATGCCTCTCTAGTTTAATGTTAATATTGTTTTCTAGTTAACAACAATGTATCCTTCTCTTGCATTTTAATATAAAATGTACTCCTTGATTTTGTCTTGAGTCATTAGACCTTAAAAATCATCAAAAATTGTATCGATTTTTTTAGAATTGAAAATTTTGAAGGAATGGTGTTTTGTGATTTTTTTTCTTCTGGTTGCATGAAGAACATATTTTCTTGGCTCGTGAAATAATATATATATAACCTTTTTACTGAATAATCTTTTATTCCATTATTATAACTGTATGAAAATATTTAACAGCAGAACTTATATGAAATGTTGCTAAAAATTAGATCAGTAAAACCTGGATCGAGATATTTCCTATATATCATATATACAGACATTTTCTTAAATATTAAAAATGCAGAGTTCTATTAGCAAAACATTTTGATTTAAAAGTAGAATAAAGTTCTACATAATGCAATTAAATTTCATATTTTGTTCCATTTATTATAGTAAATAAAAAAAAAATTCACCCATTTGATTTATTGCACATTGTTACAGTAATTCATAAATGTAATTTTTATAATATTGGGTTAGCAATGAAATGTTTACAGTTTTTAATTAAGAAGGAAAATACAAAAATTTTATGGTATTGTTTGTTTTGGTTGATGACCTTTTGCCATCTTTCAGGCAGTATCATAATTCCATGTTCATATAACTTCTGGTTTTTATTGGGAATGGGGGTCAATAAAAATTTTATCATGTAAGGAGTTCTGTATGGCACAAAATGAATGGAAATTTGAAAGTGCAATATGGTGGATATGACAATACATCCCAACCTAGCTCCAATCATTCTTATGTGTGGGGCTCATATTGGAAAATAACATACATACAATTTTCTAATTCTAACTGCTTCTCTTGAAATGCATCTCTCAATTTGATGAGTTGTTGCACATAGATGTTTGAATTAACAGTTTGGCCTCTTGATAAAAGTTCAAAGTGCAGAATTCCTTTATAATCCCTACAAACAGACAGCATTCTTTTTTTTAGATGAATTTCAAATTTTCATGTTGTCTGGGTTGGTTCATCCTGATTCCTCACAATTTTTTTTTTTATTAACTTAATTATAAACTATCTACATTTCATTGCAAGTAATCACTCATTTTGGAAATTAATGATTTTTATTGCATTTCAGAAGCCAATCATAGATGCTAATGCTTCACTTCAAATCAATTGCCTTAAGCTGAGGAGAAACCCATAAATTGAGTTTCTTAACAAATCTGAGCTGTTTATTTTATTTATATATATATGTGTGTGTGTATTTTATTTCATGTGAGAGATACACTGATCTCCTCTGCAGTCTCTTGTGTTATTCTAAGATGATCTGAGTTGATTATGACATTAATATGGCTCTCATTACCTTTGAGTGGACCATCAGATTGTTGTGTATTTTTAAATGAAAAATCACCAGAATTAAATTTGGTAAACCAATTTTGACACCAGATTACAATTCCATGTATGGCAGATAATTTCTTGTATGCTTGGCATGCATTCCTGCTTTTTTAGAAATAATACCATTAAATATGTTTGAAATATACATTTTGTTTTTCCATTTTTAAATTGGTATAAAAATGAAACTAAATTACTAATCGATATAATTTTCTTACCAATTAAAGGTGGAATTGCAAATAAGAAAATGATACAGGTTAAATGCTTTGAATACATTGAGGAATGAAAGAATATGCTAAAACCAACAATTTTTTTTCTCCTTAAGATTTTACTATTCTTGAGTATTAGCTTTATTTTTTAAATATTCCCTGTGAAAGACATATTCATTTTGTTTGTGAGATGCTTTCTATTATTCCACTTTTCATAATTTAGCATTTTAGAAGATTTAAAATTTGTTAATTCTAGTCAACTGGTTTTGCCACTCCTAAATTTTGTCACCATAGGCAATTGTCTGATGCTTAGAGCTGGCCCATATTGTTCCCCTCAGAGGATTACCTTCTTTAGGTATGAATGGGACATGACACTGAGGAAACCTAGGGATCTTTTCTTTCTATATGATTTAATGTCTTTGATAAATATGAGTGATGAATTCCTGGGATTCCCTAACCATCTTTCTTTATTTTCTACTTTTCTTTTTGTTTCCTAAGTTTTCCTTTTTTATAATTTTTCAAACATTTAGATCACAATTATACTGTGTATAGAGTTATATGCAGCATAGCCATGTATGGCTCCTGCATCATGAAATTCCACACGGCCCATACCATTACAGTATGAGAACTGTATCGATGCCTTTCATTGATATTTTAGGTTTCATTTACACCACCACATTTTTGCCTTATTAGTTGGCTTCTATAATCAGATGAATGACTAAATCTGTTCTCATATAAGAATAGCACACATGCCCAGTTGTTTTCAGTCCCATTTCAATGATGTTGACTCCAATGCAACGGGTGCTGTGATTCTTTCTTGTCAGTGAGTCGCAAACAATAGGTCTTCGACTATGTAACCCTGCTTTGCGGCAAATATCTGTGAACAGTTTTCCAACATATTAGAGTCTTATGGCAGTAACATAGTTCATTTGCGACTTGACAGCTGTGGTGCTATAGTTTCTGTTCTCTATTAAAACAACCTCCCTGCCTGTTTCTGTAACACATTCTACATGTTTAAAATAATTTAATGGGGAAGAATAATGTGGGCTATTTTTAATAATATGGCATTATCTATGACATGCAGTCCCTCACCTTGTAAATGTCATGCTGGACATATTCAAAATTTTACAATGAATTTATTCTTTCATTTCAGATTTCACTGCAACCAATGCACTCAACAATAGTTTTTAATCCTCTATCAGCTCTATTATGTGAATCACACCATTGCATAACATGAATATCTTACATATCATGTTTCTATCCATCATGCAATTTAGTAATTTATTCCTGTCTATGTAGGATTTTGTGTCTTTCTCAAAAGAAAATAGGTTTCATCCTTAGGTTGTGTTTATCAATTAGTTCATAGAAGGTTTCAATGACAGAAAACTCATTAGAAGATGAATATTAAATTTTGGACTCTCTAGATTAATGTTGGTCAGCAGGCCATTTTATCATAAGATATGGGCTTATCCTTTTCTTGAAAATTGTGATTTGAAACAAAAAATGGTGCAAGCAAAATTTTTATTTTTAGTAAATGTTTTCTCATGAACTGCAAGATTTTCATTTGCTTTTTTGGCATTAGTTTACATTTAAAAATGCTTCAATACCTGCTATTATATATAATTCTTTTATGTACTCAAATTCTTAAACAATATGTTATTGATTTATTTCTTCTTCTATTTACAGTTATATTCCAATACCAAATTGTCAGCTGGATCAGCAATTATACAGATAGGTAATGAACCTAAATTTTGTTCCATCGCTCACAGATATAGCTCTTGTTAAGATTGCCATTGAGGTAAGTAATGATCGTGAAGTAAGATGTTTTGAAGAGGATCTTGGATTCCCAGTGTATCTTCTGCCGAGTAAAGCTCTAGAAACATTATTATTAAATGCAGATACCAGCTTTGTATTATCAAATTCGCTGTTAGAAAAACTTGTGTGCCTCATTAAACCTGAATCCTTTAATATTAGGCAGCTTTTTTATGGTCGTTTTGAAAGCTTGAGTGTTGTTGTCTTTTCTCCAGACGCAAATGTCAAATCGTTTATAGAAAAATTAAATTTTCCATTGTGCATTCTGCATAGCAAAAAATGGGAAAAGTTAATAAAGAAAAAGGTATCTACTTATACCATACCAGTAAGTCTACAAGAGAAGGTGGCAGATATGGTTAGACATATCAATTCACAAGTAGAAAAATGGACTTTAGATCATGGTCCAGTTACATGTCCTACCATCGACATGAGGAATATTTTTATCTGGAAATCAAATGGGTTAATTGACCGTGTGAAAACAGCTGAAGCATTAGTTCAAGTTGAGAGGTTGGACATTTTAAAGCGTTTCGTACTGGCATGTTTTTATTGTTTGGAGGGAGATATTTTGGCACTTTGGAACAATATGTCTGAAAACGACAAAATGCGTGTAACTAACATTAGTGGTTCATTGGTTGTTCGTATTTGGATGAAATGGTTAGAAGATGGGGAAGAAATAAACTGGAGGAGACTTGCTTGGAGTTCTGTTTTGAACCCTCTTGGACTTCGCTGTTTTTTTCTGAAGTTGCGACCAAATTCAAAGAAGACATGGCTATTAACTTCCATGCGAATGAGAATTTTGCAGTATGATGATTTGTTTTTCTGTCTCTCCCATTTGGATCGAAAAAGAAGGAGACAAGTGTATGAAAAATGTTGTTCTCAGTTATTGGAAAGTTTCTTGGAATGGCCATTTCAAAGTGCATTTCTAGATGTAGCTAATCAAATGTGGAGCTACTTGAAAGAGAAAGAATTTCGAAATTTGCTGCATTTAATAATGTATCAGAGAATTCTGGTTGAATTTGGAAACTTTAACTATGTAGAACTATTGCAAGAATTCTGGAAACAAAGTCCACCTGAATACAAGGAATATGCAATGAGTAATAGTGTTTCCACTCCACTGAATACAGTTATTCATTGTAATTACTCAAAACCTTTTGTGAAGAGTGAACTATTTTTCAGTAGCATACAAGATTATATGTATTTTGAGGCATTGGGAATTCGATTTATGTATTTCTTAGGAGGCAGATCACCCGATATCAATAGCATGTATCTTGAAATCAATCGTTTAAGGTATCCAAGAATGTAATATTTTTTTAAAGCAATTGTGTTTAATAGGTTATTTTGATTTTTATTCCATTTTATCCATATTGAGCAATTTTTAAAAAAGTATACCAGTTGAATTTCTGCATTATTGTTGTATTTTCAGCAATAAAATTAAACCACTTTGAGTTTTTTTTAAAAAAAAATTGAAATATTTCTCCTAAAAAGCTCTTATGTAGGAAGAGATATGTATTTTCTGATAAAAATGAGCTTTTTCAAATTTAACTAATGTGATTAATGTAAAAAGAGAAGAAAAACCATTGGTAGTGGGATTTAACTAATGTGATTAATGTAAAAAGAGAAGAAAAACCATTGGTAGTGGGATTTGGTATGTTAAACCATGCTAATGGTTTAAAAAAGTAATTTTCTTGTTTAAACATTTTTAAGCATTATGAAAGTATTAAATTGTGTTTGATATATATTTATATTAACAGTTTTCTGTACATATTATTTATTTTTGTAGAAAAAATGTAAATTTGTAAGAAAGATTTGTTTAATTTCACGATATCTTTTTTTTTTTAGCAGAAAAAATATTACGTCTGAAAATTATTTGTTTGATAAATTAGCTGAATTTTTTATAATTGGTGAATTGTTCAGAGTTTTTTGCTTCATCATATGTATAGAATTAAATGCAACATCACTTAGTCTTAAATAGGTTTTATTTGAATTTTCAATAGCCAAGTTTGTATTTTTAGCATGACTAAGTACAAAACTGTATTTAATCAATGTAGTTTGATATATTTGTTTTGTTTCATGATAAAATAAAAATTTGTTGATTAATTAAGTTTTCTTTCGTTTAAAATTGTTATTGTGAATTTTGCTTTTGTTTTGTAAATAAAATGTGTATATGTATACGTAACTTGTGACTTCTCTGTCAGACTTAGGTATACCAAATTAGCTCTATAGTAAAACTTGTCTTCTTGCTGTGTACCTCTTGGTTGTGATGAAAAGACTCGTGTATCCTTAGAAGCTTCTCTGAATGGATTGTAAATAGGATAGTATATAATTTTCTCATGATAGAGTTGTCTATTAAGGGTTTGTAAATCTTTCTATTACTATTAATTCTTTGATTTGTTTAATAACAATTAATGGTACTTTTCTATTTCACCAGTGCAGGCATTAAAATCACCAAAAATGATATAATCGACGCCAAGTGGTGTCAGTTGTATTCCATGTGATTCAATGGTGCATAAGCATCATTACTGTGTGTTATTGCCAATAATGTTTGTTTGGGGAGATTACCGCTTGCGAAATGGAAAAGTACCCAATCAACATATAGCCCAATTATGAGAAAACTACTTACTTTCCAATATGACCAGCGACCTCATTTGTTTATTGTATATTTTTTTAGATCTTGCATACCTTTCAAAAGAAGTGCATGCAATAGAGATATTTTTTATTTATTTTTTTTCATATGTGTTTACATAATTCTTCAAGCTGTTCATTGTATCAAGGTGCATATATTATGTTGAAGTAGATTTGTGATAAAAAATTCTAATTTCTGCAAAAAAATGTGTTAAATTGTGCGAGAACATATATGTTTGTTTATATCAATCCAATTAAGCAAAACTGATTCTTATGTGGTATAATGGATTGTTTTCAAACGATTAATTTTAGATTGATATATTAAATGTAGTTTAAATTTTGCATATCAATTTTTATACATCAAATGTTTTTTTTTTATTTATTTATCTCATGTGTATATTTGTTTTTTTTACATTGTTTTTTACTTCATTTCTCTAATAAAGAAAAGATACTTGAAAACTTTTGGAAATCTGTTAATGATGATTGATTGAATTAAATTTCACAATTAAAAATAATTTCTTAACTGATGTATTTCATCAGATTATTTGAGTGATAGTTATTTAAAGTTGCCAGACAAACTGAATATGTGTGATAAATTTACTATACAGCTATAGCATAATTGTGATCCTGAAATCTCCTTTTAATCTTATGTAAAAATATGTGGGTTGTGTTATATATGTATGAAATATTAGATAAGATTACTTATATATAAAAGAATAGTGTTCGTTTTGTAAAAAATTTTGTATTGCTCGAGTATACTTTGTTATGTGTTACAATAAACACTTAATCAGCCACTTAACTGAAGAAATATTTCTTATGGGGTATACTGCGTCTTTGGTAAACATGAGAAATGCGCCCCTGTGATATCTTAAATATCCTTCTCTTTGTCAATCATTTATCTTTTTTTTTTTTTTTTTTTTTTCGATTTTTCTAACATCAAGATTACCAAATACATATTGTTCTGGCGCAACATAGCAGCATCTGGTTCTATAGCACTATTAAATTTCTCCTTCACTTTCATTTTGAAGAAATTACTCATTTCAGTTATCTGTTTATTCTAGAAAGCAATGATTTCTTTCTTTTTTGAAGTAATCTTAAAGGTGTAATCCACAGTTGTATACCACTATATGTTTTTTATTGGAGGTTCAAAATTACGAACCTATAGCCCTTGTGTGGCTTCTAGTGCAACATTAATAAAACCAACCAACTATATGTTTTATATTCTGTGGCGGCAGTTGAGGAGTGGAGTGCAAATTTAGGTTGGGGAAAAGTGCTTAAAATGCAATATTACTCATTGTGGTGGCTGTGTTACACTTAATCGCCGCTGCTAATAGTTTTGTAAAACACCACAAAAAATAGCTAAGATTTGTTTAACATGTGCTATGAAAAAGGGAAGCAATGGTGGATTAATGTCTGGAAGTGTATGTCGGGCGAAAACAAAGGCACTTAACGTTGCTTTAAAATAAAGACTAAACGTGTGATTGTGAGAAACTTCCTATAATTGAATGAATCATATTTTTTTTTACTTCTTTACATCTAATTAAATAATATTTAGCACAAGTAAAATGAAAAAAAAAGTATTTTTATTTTAATTTCCATAATTTGTGGTGTAATGGGGTTAAAAAACAGTCTTAAGAAATAAACTCCCTAGTTGGATTTTGGCAAATGATAATTTTTTTTTAGTTTTTAATTTTAAACATGCCATGCCTTTTCATGAAATTATCAACAATCATTTTGAGCTCTTACAGATAACTTTTATCAAAAAATCAATATTGCAATTAAATAAAAGTTTTATTATGTAGTATTAATCAAAATTTCAACAAAAAAAAAATACATTTACACATTGGGGTTAAAATTAAGACATAGTAAAATTGGTTTTAACTGTCAATTTTTATTTCTCCGTCTAAATCCTCTCAAAAAGCTTCGAAAATTTATCATTTTGTAGCTAAATTTTTAAATTGTGCATTGTGTCACCCCGAACCTGTTATTTTTTGTTGTCTTAAAGTTTTTGCCCTCCATCCCAATTCTATTTTTCAAACGCCGCCTCTGATTGTATTAACAATAAGTATGTACATATTAATATCTTTTTTTTTTTCTTGCTGCTGCTCTTGTAAAGTATCTTAACAGAATTCGGGCAATTATCTAGTTGTGGACCTTTGAAAGGCGATTAAGAAGACGTTTACTTTTATTTGTTAGTTTACTTAAATTTGTATTTTCATGGATCATTGTATATTATGCGATTATGTAAGTATTTGGAATTTTAATAAATGCGTTATCTGTCCATTGGCTTTACTTATTTTTCATAACCTGGGGAAAGCATGATCAGCGTCTCCAACAAAGTCTTCGTTACACTCACTCATTCACTGGGTAAAGCCCATGATTGGAGCCTGGCCTGATGGTTCCAATGCGAAGAACGGATATCAAGTTGACTTGCTTTCACGTTAGACATACTTGTCTTATACATAAACATCTATTGTTTGGCGGGAGGGCTGCGAGTGTCCAAATCATGTCCTATGCTCCGTATATCATATTTTTTTGACTGTCGTTTCATTCTTTTGAATTTGTCTGATTTGGTGGGGGGGAGTGGTTGCGGTAGCCGTGTGGTCATGTTTGGGAACTCGCAGCTAGTGTTATTTCCGTCGAATTGTTCCTGATGACACTTAAAAGACCTGCTTTGTAGTGAAACAAGCACATTAAATCTGTCGAGGCTCCAAATCCTCCCATAGATGTGGTTTGGAATGGGAGATGCCAACTCGGGTATCGTCCTTATCACTGGCACTACTCCTGGGGTACCCAAGCGATCCTTCTTTATTTTCGACCCTTCTTGCCAACCAATTTTTGTATTTTCTTCAATTTTCCCGGGAATGACAGAATAGTCTCACTGTTGCTCATGCATGTCGTGAGAGGCGACTAAAATTGGTACCCGAGTCTAGGGGAATAGCCGGGCACCCTGCCCCTGGGGTTTATATCAGGGGACTTCAGGGATTTGCCTTATTTAAGTAAGTACGGGCATCATGATTCAGAGGCACCCTAGTGATATTATCTTTCCTATGGGGTTTACTGTCTTTGGTAAACATGGGTGATGCGCCCTCTGGTTATCCTAGCGATCCCTCTCTATTTTTGAATCTCCTTGTCAACCAATGTGTGTCTTTTCTTCAATTTTTTCACGTCCAGATCACATTTAAATGTTGTTTGGCGCTGCATAGCTATATCAGGCTATAGATGTTAGGAGAGGGGGGTGCCAGCTCAGGTGTCGTCCTCGTCACTTGACCGTGGTTCAAAATTACGAGGTCCGTCGCCAATAGCCATCGTGTTACTTCTAGTGCGACGTTAATAAAAACTAAAACTATATCAGGCTCTTGCGCCTATAAACTTTACTTTCTCAGTTGACCCTTCTTGTCGACCAATCTTTTTTCAGAGTTTTAACGTTTAGATCACTGAGTTACCTTGTTTGGCTCTTGCGCCAATAAACTTCACTATCACACTCCCCCTCGGGGGGTTCATCATCTGATGAGTACGGGCATCACGACCCGAGGTACCTCAGTGATCTTTTTTCCCCGTCTCCCCTCCCTTTTTTTTTTTTTCTTTGTGATGTGTTTTGTTTTTGGAGATTTTCTGATATTTTGTCGTATTCAAGCGGAAAAAAAGTTTTAACTAACATCTTCCTTGTCGGAAGAGGAGATCTTCAAATTATGTCGCTGTGCTAACTTTAGTATTACAAAAAAAAAAAATTATAAAAATATTTTTAAAAAAAAATCTTTGTAGTGTCTCTACAAACACACTAAAAGGTCGACGGCGTATCAATGCTTATCTCCTGCGTGCCTAGCTCTGGCATTACGGGGACCCAGTACCTCTCAAGCGGAGGTACCTAGTGGGAGGTATGTTTGGAAAAGACCTGGTCGGGAAAGGTACGCGGGAGAAGAGTTGCGTGCACCGTCGGTAACAGTTCCGGAATGCGATTCTAAAAATGTTCCCAGAGGCCGAGAGCCTTGGTTGCGGATAGCTGGATGGTGTGACCTCCCTCCCATTTCGAGAAATCCTCCTTGGCTCCGGACTTGAATTGTCTCTCTACCTGGGGACGGTTCACGTTGTCCAGTTTTGAAGAATTCTCCGGAGATTACTCGTTTCCACGTTAGGAAAAGGTGGGGAGGCGGGGTCCCCGATCGAATTAGAAGCCAATCCGTGTTTTTTAAGGCACTATGGCGACAAATAAAGATAAATCCGTTTTGGCTCCCAAAGCTATAAATAAAGCTAATAAATCAAATAATAAGACATGGCTGACCGAGAAGAATAGTATGAATCGAATTCTTCTGACAGCATCAAGTTATCAACATTCGACATTAATACTAAAAATGCTAACTTCCGTTTCTTTCTCTTCAAAAGAGAAACTGATACTTTTGTGACCATATCTCCCTTTTTAATCTAAAAGAGAATTCAAGATATGGTGGGAACTGTTCAGGAAATGAAGAAGCTACGTTCTGGTGACCTTTTAATAGAAGTCTGCAATTCAAAACAAGGAGAACTTGTTATGAGTATGAAGACCTTAGGACCTATTCTGTGACAACTTCACCGCATAGAAATCTGAGTTACTCTCGTGGCGTCGTATCTTCAATGGAATTGGAAAATGTGTCGGAAGAGGAGATATTGGAGAATTTGCAGGACCGGCTAGTTTGTGGTGTCCGGAGGATTACGATTAGGAGAGATAGTAAGGTGCTTAATACTAAGCACCTCATCTTGTCCTTTTCAACTCCTACCCTGCCACAGACTGTTCAGGCCGCATATCTCTGACTCTCCGTCCGACCATATATTCCAAACCCTCTAAGGTGTTTTAATTGTCTGCGATATGGCCATTCTAACAACGCGTGTAAGAAACAATTGACTTGCACTCGCTGTACAGCAACAGGACACGAAAGTGCTTCCTGTACCGCTGCAGAAAAGTGCATCAATTGTCAGGGAAACCATCCTACATACTCTCGTTCTTGCCCTAAATGGGCTGAGGAAAAAGAAATTACTACGGTAAAGACTCTCCAGAACCTATCGTATCCCGAGGCTCGCCGGGTTGTCGCTTCCTGTACCCCTGTACAGGGAATGAGCTACGCTACGGCAACCCAAACTACTAAAGTTTCGAATTCCACGCAATTTCCTGAACATCTTCCTACCACTTCAACACCGCAATCCAAGAAAAAAATTTATTTCTTATAAAACCCCTTCCTTTGCTAAGGCTAATCAGACAAGACCACTGGCCAGGTCAAAAGCTTTGCAGAGGCACAAATTAAAATCTACCGCGAAGAACAGCGTTCTTCGCAAAAAAAGAACTCGAGTCATTCACAGGGATGCGGTTGTTTTACACCTATCGCCTGAAGATCCTGTTTCCAGGATCCTCCACTTCCAGTGTGCATATTTAATGGCTATTGTTTCCTGGAACTGCCACGATTTACGACCCATACTAAAGGATCTCAAATCCATAATATCAACTCACCATCCTGTCTGTGTTACTCTTCAGGAAACTTTTTAGATGAGTAATATGACAACTCGAATGCGTGGATATTATTGTGTACGACGGGATGTTGATGCCGCATCATCTTCTCCTGGAGGTGTTTGCATCCTGGCATCACAACACTACTCTCACAATGTCGTTGCAGTGACCATATCGTTGCAGGCTGTGCGAATACATACCCGCACATTAACCACAGTCTGTTGCATTTACCTGCCACCTAACGATGTTGAGTCACAAATGGATTTGGACTAACTAGTCGATCAGTTACCAGCTCCCTTCTGCTAGGTGACTTTAATGGACACAGCCCTCAGTGGGGGTATGATGATACAAATTCTCGTTTTCGGCAGATCGAGCAATTGATCTCTGATCACAGTTTCTGTTTGCTGAACACTGACGAGAAAACATATTTCCATGCTCCCACTTGGACATTTCATTCCCTTGATCTAGCCATTTGTTCACCGATACTGCTACCGTAGCTGAATTTAAAGATTCTTAATGATTTACATAATAGTGATTATTTCCCTCTCCTGATCTCCAGGTTCATGGTAGCGGGGTGCGATTATGTCCCCCCCCCACTTACCGCTTTAACCGGGCAGATTGGGATTTATTCACACGGCTAGCGGTTATTACCGGTACAATAGTACAAGATGGAGATGTTGATGACTCTGTCCGAAATGCCACTGCCTTTATCGTGGACGCTGCTGATACAGCGATACCGAAGAGTAGAAATTCACAGAGGAAGATGAGTAAGCCATGGTGGGAAAAGAATTGTCAAACATCCTACCGGGAACAAAAGAAATTGTGGGGTACTTTCAGAAGATTTCAACCGAGAGCCTCATAGCGTTTAAGAGGGTAAAAGCGTTTGCTCTCAAAGTAAGGCATCATAGTCAGAGAGAATCTTGGATCAGGAATGTCTCTTCCATCATATCGTGTACGACAAGTCAACAGTTGTGGAGAAAGGTAAAAGCTGCAAACTCCCTGTATAGAGAATTTTCCATCCCGATACTGGAAACTGCAAATGCTGTGCATTCTTCACCTGTCGAAGTGGCCAATGTCATTGGCCACTCTTTTGCTAGTGTGTCAAGCTCCGATTCATATAGCGCTGCATTTTTAGCGACGAAGAATCGTTCTGAGCAGACACCTATCAACTTCAGGTGTCGGCAACCACTCCCTTACAACTGTGACTTTGACATGTGGGAATTGAGAAAGGCTCTGTCCTTGGCTCACAATACCAGTCCAGGCTCTGATGGTATAACATACGATATGCTTCGCCACTTGAGCGAGAATTCACTTGTCAGTCTCCTCTACCTATTCAATCGAATATGGAGGGAGCATGAGTTTCCTAGTCAGTGGCAGGAAGAATCGTTATTTTTATCCTGAAGCCTGGAAAGCATCCAAAAAAACCTCTCCACTATAGACCTATCGCTCTGATGAGTTGCCTTTGTAAGACCCTTGAACTTATGGTCAATACCCGCCACGTTTATCAATTGGAAAAGAATTAATGCATTCCTTCATTTCAGAGTGGCTTCCGTAAAGGAACATCCACTGTAGATAACATCCTTCTGCTTGAAAGTCAGATTCGTACTGCTTTCTTTCGGAGAAATCATTTGATTTCAATTTTCTTTGATATCGAAAAGGCATATGACCGCACTTGGCGCTATGGGATATTTCGCCCTTTATACGGTTATGATCTGAGAGGCAATTTGCCTCTTTTTATTCAAATGTTTTTGTCCTTCAGATAATTTCGAATACATGTTAGACACTTTTTATCAGGCTCCTTAATCCAGTTTGAAGGAGTTCCTCAGGGCAGCATTTTGAGTCCTACTCTTTTTATTTATCATCCGTCAAATATACTTTCTCATCTGCAACCATCAGTTCATGGATTGTTATACGTCGATGATCTGCAGATTTCCTGCGAGGGATCGTCAATGCATGTCGTTGAGCAACGACTTCAGACCGCAGTCAATAACCTGGTTACATGGTGTGATGTGAATGGGCATAGTCTTTCTGCCAACAAGAGTAGTTGTGTGCATTTTTGTAGGAAACGGGGTCTCCATCCGGATCCTAACATTCGCATCCGTGATACATCTATTCACGTCTTCCCTGACATCCGCTTCCTCGGAGTAATTTTTGACCGTAAACTCACTTTCCTTCCGCACATTTTACATCTGTTGAAGAAGTGTGAGAAATCCCTCAGTATCTTGAGGGATTTCTCAAACCCCATGGGGAGTGGATCGAACTTCTTTACTCTGAGTGTATCAGTCGGTTGTTCTGTCCCGGATCGACTTTGGATATATCGTTTACGGATCGGCCTGCAAAACTACCTTGCGGAAGCTTGATCCAGTCCACCATAATGCTCTGAGAATTTGCTGTGGTGCATTTCGAACGTCACCTGTGCAGAGTCTCTATGTGCACTGTAACTAGCTTCCTTTGGCTTTACGGTGCCTGAAACTGTCGCTCTATTATCATTTCAAAATGTCATCTCTTCCTTCACACCCATTGTAAAGCATTCGTGTCAGCCCCTCTTTTCGGATATTGTACAGCACTCGGCCGTCTTTTGTCTGTCCTTTCTCAGAAAGGGTGAAAGAAATCATCGAGGAACTCGGCCTACATGGGTGTTCAACAGCGAAATTTTATTAAATTTCCTCCTTGGAATATGCCAAGGTTTGTATATCATAACCCCTATGATTCATACAGCAAAAGCATCCCATGTCCACTTGTTTTCCAGAGTAACTTCGCCTTCCATCGCAGTCAGTATATGGACTCTAACTCACACGGACGAGTCGAAAGGTTACGTCGGCTGTGGCGTCGTTTCCAATGACATCAGTTACCGGCTCGACGCTTCCTGAGGTCTACACTGCCGAAGCTGTCGCCATTTACCGCGCCCTCAGATTTGTCGAGAAATCCAGTTCCCGAAAGTTGTAGTAAATACTGACAGCATGAGCATCCTGGAAACATTGGTACATCTGGACGATCGCAATCATCCTATTGACATTGCAGGTATTGTTTGTAGTCTGTATGTCGTGAAATTTTATTGGATACCTAGTCATGTAGGTATTTTAGGCAACGAACAAGCGGACTGCACGTTCGGCACCGAATCTTCTACAGCTCGCAGTCCCACTTGAGAACATACGACGTCACATTTTAAAGCATGTTCATCAGATATGGCAGGAATCATGAAGTCTCCAGTCTCGTAACAAACTGCACTCGGTGAAGCCGATCATTGGAGAATGGCCTGTTTTTCCAGTGCGAAGAGAGGATGTCAGACTGACTCCCCTTCGCATTGGACATACTCGATTTACTCACAAACATCTTTTGTTTGGAGAAGATGCTCCCGAGTGTCCCTTACTCTATTCATTATATTTTAATTGACTGTCCGGTATTTGATCATAGCCAGATTTTTTTTCATTCGTCTGTTTTAAATCTATCTGACTTGGTGGGGGAAAACCCCACCATAATTTATTTGCTTTTTTACGACATATTTGCTCCGTAGACCACATTTGAATTTCAACTTTTTATCTCTTATCATTTTGTGTTTGTCTCGTGTTTTTAAGGTAATTTTTTCTATTGATTTTAACAAGTGTTTGGCCAGCATAGCCTGCTTTGACTCTTACGCCAATAACCTTTACATTTCCTCACTTATCACTGGTAGCTGAGTGAGGAAGAATAGTCCCACTGTAGCTCATGTGTGCCGTAAGAGGCGACTGAAATGTGTACTCAGTGTCTAGGGGTTTAGGTTGGGCACCCTGCCGCTGGGGATTACATTAGGAATTTGCCTTCTTTAGGTAGGTACGGGCATCATGACCATGAAGCACTTAAGGGATCTTTTTCCTTCCCATGGGGTTTGCTGTCTTTGGTAAACACGGGTAACGCTACCCGGTATACCCAAGTGATCCTTTTCTGTTTTTGACCCTCCTTGTCAGACTTTATTTTTCCCCCCATTTTCTTTTCAAACGTCAAAACCCCAGTTGAATCTTGTATGGCACAGCATAACCTCATCTGCCTCTTGCACCAATAAACTTTCCTCACTTACCTCATCACTGGACAGAGGCTCAAAATGACGTCGCCAATAACACTCTTTTTGCTTCTATATGCGATATGTTAATAATCAATCAAAAGAGATCTGGATGGCTTTATTTTTGTTGTATACTTGTAAAGCTCTAAACTTTAACTGATTTAAGACGTTTTATTGCCCCTCTTCTTCAAGTTATCTAGTGATAGTGATACAAATAAACCTCGCTACAGGGAACTCTAAATATAGTGAGCATTGTGAGTTTTTTTCATGTAGTCCCTACTTATTTAACTGTAATTTTTTAAAAGCTAATTGTAAATTCTTGAGAAAACAAAAGTGCTCTTATAATGAAGTGAAAAATTTATTTTCCCCTCCACAACTTGTTTCCTTTTTTTTACACAGGCTTCTTAAAACGTTTTTATGTATTTCACTTGGTGTGTGTGTATCAGTGTGTCATCAAATTTTCGATCGTTAATTTAACCAACTTCCCATCAAGCTAGAGCTCTGAAACTTTGCGAATCGTTCTTTCTCACCTAATAATGCAATATTTAGATATTTGCGACAAGTTTTAACTTTTATTTTGATAATTTTTCTTAATAAACTTCGCTACCATATAAAAACGTTGATTTTTATCTCGAATTATTCAATAATATTTATGATTTTATCTCCTGCCTTTCACATTGCATTTATCTATGTTTCTTAATGTGGTTCCAAAAACTCATATTTATTAAATAAATTATTGGCGAATCCTGGTCATACTTTGCTCTTGCGCTGTAGGCCGCGGTAGCCTAGAGGTCATGGCTTCGGATTCGTGACTGGTGGTTTTCGTTCAGTCGCGGGTTCGATCATTGGCTGCCAAAGACCCACCGTGTAGCCGGGGCTAATGCAAATTAAATCTGTTCGGGGCCCAAAGTCCTCCCGTGGCGTGGTGTTGAAGTTATTAGAGGGGGATACCATCTCAGGTGTCGTCCTCGCCACTTGACCGAAGTTCAAAATTATGAGGTCCGTCACCAATAGCCCTCGTGTTGCTTCTAGAGCGACGTTAATAAAAACTAAACTAAATTACTCTTGCGCAATAAACCTTCCTTTTCATTCGCCAACAAAGTCCCTTTATAAACCCTGGAGTGAAAGGTTTAAATCAGGATGAAGTGATCAAGAAAGTTTGAAATTCAATCCGACTTCCTTCAACTATTGGGAAAGCCATTTTAACAATATAGTATAGTTTCCGAACTTACAGTTGACAAAATAATTATTTGTACACTCTATTTTCTTAAATTGTAATAAAATCAGATAAAAGATTAAATCAAACAATATATACATTAATTTAATATTACAATAATATAGAAGCGAAAACAAAATAAAAATATTCAAGGTCTTACGTTTTAACTGAGAAGTATGCAAAAACATATCGCAAAAAAGTATTTGCACACTTCATTAGAGTGTTATAATTAAGAAAAATTGAGTTAAATAATATAAATTAACATTTATTCCTTTATTTTTAACAAAGTCCTTTATTTTTAATGATTATTAAAAAAAAACGTAGTGGGATGAGAAAAACATCCCCATTAATCCTTTGAGAGGCGGTATATAAAAAATATTAAATTTTTGCCAAAATTCACCCGATATGGAATAATAATGTTAAAAGGACACAATATCAAGTGGTAAAATTAATTTTTCTCTAATTCTTGATTTTTAAGACCCGGTATAGATCATTTACCACCACCTCTCTAGGACATCTTATTTGTACCCCCGCTCTATCGTAATCCTTTGAAGAAATAATAAATATCTTCATAAAAATTTATATTATTTTTGTTGTTTGTGAAATATTAAGATTACAATACACTTTTGAAAAGATTAGAACTTTATGATGCTGGTATTTTTTTTATATCTAAGGCTAATAATTTGTGCAAAAAATATATGCATTAATTTAAGTATAATTCTTTATTCATTAATAAATCTCAGAATAATGATGATATTATATATTAAACTTAGTAAAAAAAATTGATTTGAGATATATATATATAGTTATATTTAAAGAGAGACATTTTCAATTGCATATTTTTATTTATAGCTTTGGTAAAAATGTTCAACCACATACAAATAATGTACATAAAAATATAAGAACTATAATGACAAAACAATACAGTAGAAAAATTAGAGCCATATGACAAATAATACAATATGTAAAAATTATACCTTATCCGGAAATATATTCCCACATGTAATGAATTTTTTCAAATAAGTAAATTTATATTACATTTAAAGCAGATACTTATAATAAAAAAGAAGTAAGAGAATAAATTCGTTGAAAAAATGATAAGTAAAGATAAGGAAGCAAAATTAGTTCTAACTGCTTAAATGTATTCAAATCGCAGCCTTCATTCATATAAAATGCGTATGTAGAAAACATTTTATAGTTACATGCTACTAATATTTGCATAGCTAGGATATTTAATTTTGTTTCTGTGAAATGAAATAATTGAGTTATATGAATCAGCTAAAATGATAAGAATTAATGGAAAGGAAATTTTTTATAAATTTTGGAATATGACAATATAATTGATTAATTAAATTTACTCAAACCAAGTGAAATAGGAATTCATTTTAATGTTCATTTTGAGAAAATGAAGGTAATCTTAAGTAATGCATTTAATTTTATTTTGCAATTTTCATAGTTTTTGTCACTGTGGTTTTAATCAGTAGCTAAGACTAGAATTAAGTACACACAAAAAAAATGTGTTGGCCAATATTTTATCCTTTTCACACATGAAGCAGACAAATAATGAAATATTGGAGTGCTCATAACTAGTTTATATAATATTAAAAAGAGGAGCAACTGAAACTTTAGGTGGAAATGAATTTAAATGACATATCTGTTTCAATTAACCCTAAATTTCTAGTGTATAATAACCAGCATTTCATTTCAGCAAATGGAATGTAAAAAAAGTTAAAAGAGAGCTGAGAGTATAAAATTATTTTCATCCTGAGAGCTTCTCGTAGTCTTTTGTTTGTTTTGTGTATTTTTTTCGCATTACAATAAGTAATATTTTATTTCCCTTTGTGTGTGTATATATATGATGATGATGAACTGCATAACTACTTTTTTTTAACTTTATCACAACAATCTATTTCAGCACTCCACTCAAATAAATTTGCCAACCAATTTCATGTACCTTAACTGTACCTGTTGCCAAGACTTGATATAAGTCAGCTTGGTATAAAAGCTGATGTAATCTTTTTTCACTGCCTCTCCTTTTTCTGCTCTTTGATACGCTTACCTATTATCAGGTAAATGCTACTTTTGAGGTTTGTTTCCATATCTCTCAGAATGTAATGTAGTACTATCCAAGGGAATAAAGACTTTTCAGTACTACAACAGGCCTTCTTACTTTCATTGATCACACCAAGATAAAAAAAATATGGAATTAACAGATTTATAGAAGTTTCCATTCTCCTATATTAAAATTTTCATGATCATGGCTCACATCCAAACCACTAGCCATCTACGACTTAAAAAAAAAATTCCGAAATTTTTTTAAAAATTTGCATTCTGAAAACAACTCTATTACAAGAAAAGAAAGAAAAAAAATGATAGAAATCAAAGTTCTGCCATGACAGCATCTCCTAAGTAAATGAGATGTTCTTGAAATTTGAAATATATTGAATACTGCTGAATCTCAAAAACTGTCAAGTAAAATGAAAATCCAATAGAGACCTCAGCGAATGGCTCCTGTATATATAAATATATATACACACATACATGTAATTTTAATGAATAATCTTCTTTTCTATTAACATTTCTTAATCTAACCTTATCAGAAGAGCCATGTCAACAGTATTTTTCTGACCTAATGCCTTGAGCTAGAATCTTAGATTGTTGTTTACTGTAATATTATTGGCTGACGCCATACAATAAAGTAGAAGTCATTTTTACTGTAAGAATGAGGGGCAGAATGCTGTCTATACAACATCTAGTATTTTTTGAGTAAGCATGTGTGTAGTATTTTATGTTATCTTAGATGAATCACATTTTAAATAAAATAAATATTTTATTTACTAGAGCTGAATATGTTTAACATAATGCTTGTATGATTCTGCATGTAAGTGTGAGTGATGGACATTATATGAAATATTTGACAATGTTCCTAACCTATGAAGGATGATAATCAGTTTAAATAAGGTTAAACTTGACTGAAAAGTACCTATAAGAATTAGATAGGTTAAATGCATACTTGACCATGACAGCTTTTTGCCATTACACACAAGTATATATGTATAAATAATTTCATAAACATGATTCATTAAAATATAACTTTACATAATTTTAATTTTTCAGAATGCCTTTCACTACTGTGATACAACTGTAATACACATATGGAAATCCTATTTAGCATGTGAATATGAGAGTAACTGTGGACTTTAATGGTGCAATAGTCATATATACTTATGCTGTGTCAAACAAGGTATAACTGTGATCTAGATGCTTGAAGAAATGGGGGGGGGAGAGATAAAAATTGACAAAGGGGTCGAAAATAGAGATGGATTGCTAGGGTAGCCGAAGAGTGTGTCACTGATGCTCATCAAAGACAGTTAATCTCACGAGAAAGAAAAAGATCACTAACTTGATTGAGGTCATGATTCCCATACTCACCTTAAGAGGGTAAGCCCCTGAGGGCAATCTGATTTAGCATTTCCAATAGATCAAAAATTTCAGATATTTAAGAACATCCTCAGTACTTATCTGGTTGGCACAGAACAAAATAGATAATAGCCTGGAAAAAATATAGTTATTTAAAATAAATACAAAAATAATACATACCAAAACTTGGTTATCATTGAAATGGTAATAGATTTTCATCAGTAAACACATTCAATGAAAAAAGCAATCACATTGTTTTAGTCTATAATTAAAATAAAACATAACTTTAATAAACTAGCCCAAAAAATTTAATTTTGCTAGCATTGATGGCAAACCTCAATCTCCTTTGATCTAATATACATATTATTTAAATATTTACTTGCAATAAATAGACCTTAGTATTATTCCAGTTTCACAACTTTATTGATATTATAATATAAACATTATCACAGAATAAAAGATTACATAACACACTCCATTTTCAATGCATAATACTCATCTGGTTTGTTATAGGTCACAAAAGGATATAAATAAAATTTTGGAAAATCATAATTATAAATACTTATAAAAAGTTATACCATTTAGGATTCGTTGACCATTAAACAAGGAAATAAAATATATCTTCTTTATTATACATATTGCAGTTATTCGCTCAGTAGCATTTAAACTTATCTTAAATTTATTCACAGGTTATTTATTCACAATTATACACAGTTCTGCTTCTCTGGAAAAACATCAGTTCATGGCTCTGTAATGCTTCTAGGATATTTCAGTATTCAGTATCATTTTAATGAAAATGGATGCAGGTCGAATGGGGAATTATTGATATTTTTACTATTTCTCACAATATACCTAGGAAATATTTTATAATTTATCCAAAAATAAATTTGTAATTAGTTTTTTAACCATACAAATATCAAATTTTCTGAAAATGAACATTCTACATACTATTTGAAACAAGAAAATTTTTAGATAAAAAAGTTAAAACAGAACCAACTTTCTTCAACTAAAAAAACAAATAAAATTATATCAATAGAAATCTATTTTTTGTATATAAGTTTATTTACTCATTAAATATCAGTCACTCTTCTTTTCCAAACCCATTTTGTGGATAAAAAAAACCCCATTAAAGCTAAAATTATGCAGCTAAAATACAAATACTCTAATATTCACATAAGTCTGCTTCATGTGAAAAGGATAAATAACAGGTCTATAATTTTATTATATATTTCAATCTTATCTATTAATTAAAATCATGAGAAGACATACAAATTCTGCAGCTATCAGTAGCATAGAATGAAAAGCATTTTTAAGATTACTTTCATTTTCTGAAAGAGAATGTGAAAATATTTAACTGGAATGAAATTTATATATGGCATGATTTGTAAATTAAATGCATCAGCATTTATTATGATACAGACATTTTTAATGGAAATATGCTTTTTTTTTTAAAAAAAAATATTGACTCTTTCATCAGATACAAATTAATGATTTTGTTTTACAGAAACATAATTCAATATTCTAGTCATGGAGAAAATTTTCATGGCTATCAACAGCATAACTAATCTTAAGTATAAATGACTTATGCTTTTTGTATTCCAAAATTTTACAACAAACATAATGTACTAAGTTTCCTTTGAAAATAAGAATTGATTGTAGACAAAGTTTAAGAGTAAAATGTACGAAGAAAATGTTAATAAAAGCTGTTTGCAATTTGTCATAAAACAGAAAATCTTGGCTAAAAACAATTTATATTTCATACACATGACACCTCTAGCAACAGAAAGGTACCTCTGGTATTCCTTTTAGCATTAAAAAATAATGCTACAAGGCATATTAGAGGACAGAAAGGTACCTCTGATGTTCTTTATAGTACCATTAAAAAATATTGCAACAACAAGGCATGCCAGAGGTACTTTCCAGTTACCAGAATCTATTTTTAGGGAGTTGTACTTCAGTACTTGCTGCAATTAGTCTCTAAACATAATCATGTCTACTGATAACAAAACTGTTCTCTCAAATGGTAAGCTTGCACATTTAAAAGGTATATGCAATACTCTTCTGTTATCCACCTCAAAAGTTAATTTCACAGCATTTTAAAATCAACACAAAATAAAACTGGTATTGTTTGCCATTTTTAAAATAACAATACTAAATTCTCATAAAAATAAAAAATTGAAACTTTTTAGTCCATACATAAAATGGGCAATGTCAAGCTTTGTATATTTTAGGGCATTGAAAAACTTAAAACAAACATTTGCATAAATATTGGGACAAAAAATCAAAATGGTATTTAATAATAGGTCCAATAAGAAACTGATCAATAGAAAAATTCAAGATGACAATACGTTAAAAATTCCTAATATTGAAAATAAAAATTAGCAATTCATATTCTTAACTTTGCCAATTATTCAACTTTACCAATATGTTGAAAGTATTATCCACAAATACCACAAGCAAGGATTATATCCATATACCTATCAGCAATATAAAAGCAAAGATTATATCCATATACTTATCAGCAATATAAAAGCAAATAATATATGAATATAACTGAGAAGAATATTTCCACCTAAATTTTCTCAGTTTATATGCAAATCTTTTAATTTTTATGTCTCAAAAGAATTCCATTGAACTTACACTTGTGGGTATTTACAATTAAATTGGACATATCTAATCACAAAATTTGCAACAATATCCCCATTCTAAAATCAGAATGAAAGGGGGTTCAAATCAAACCAAACAATAAGCTACAATTTTAGGGTAAAATTTAAGTAAAAAGGACAGAAGGCTTTTGAACAAATAAACATAGAATGTGGTTTTATAACTTAATTTTTTATCACTTTTCTTGCCATGTATTTGATTCAAAATCATTTTTAATAAGTTTTTAACTCAAAAAAGTATATATCTCCATAAGCAAAATTTATAGAGATATCAAGAACATATTTAATGAAAATTTTAAACACCTTGAAAAAAAAATTTGGAGATTAATTTATCAGTATAAATACTAATATGGACTAACTCCAATCAATAATTTCTCTTTCTTTACTTATATTATTTCTGGTAATTTGACATGTTTAAAAAGAAAAAACTGACCTTAAATGCTTTTTCAATGACTGATTCTGTTTTAACTTTATCTTTTGACTATGTGCATTTACTCTCTGGTTTTAATAGAGATAGGTCACAAGACTTGTATCGTTTTGACATACTTCAATGTAATCGACAGATATTCTTAGTGAGCTTCATGTTTCATTTCATGAAATACTCAATAAAGCACTAGAAAATATCCTTTCACTCACATCAATTGCTAATTTAAAATGATACATATAAAATAAATATCCTACTGCAAGAATTTTTCAAGTAATAAAACTGTTTGGCACTGAACCTGCCATTAATCATTTGTGGTAAGTATTAAAAATTTAAGCAGCAATTTTGTGGTTAGTGATATAAATGAATATAACAGCAGAGAATATAATAACAATATTTAGGTTAAAGTACAATCTACCAGTTTCTAAGCGTACACTTTTGTCTCAAATTAAAAATATATAAAATGTTAAAAAGTTCTATGCAAAGCACGGATTTAGCCACCCAAGGTGTGCTTTTTTAATTCAATTACTCAATTAAATATAAGAACTAAAGTAAACAAAATATTGAAAAATAGACAATAGTAAACTTTTCTGCCTTTGAAATTCAAGGAACCATAAATTATTAAATTGAATATATTATTGCTTTGATTTTAATTACATATTAGCTACATGTAATTAAAATAAAAGTGAATGATAAATTATTAAATTGAATATATTTAGCTAAAAGTAATTAAAATTGAAGCAAAAAATAAAAACAATTGAAAAGTGATCTGGTACACCAAAACAATAGCCTCTTAGGCAGCTAATACTTTCTGATAGAAAAATAATTTCACACTATTTATAATCATCCTTTATTTCAATCAATTTATTACTTTTAAATATGTATAAGCATAAGAAATATTCATATCATGAGATATTACAATAAAAAATACTTTATTTTATCTGTCTGCTGACAAAATTAAAATATACTGTTCTGTTTTCAAGTTAATTTTATACAAAATATGATTTAAAAAAACCCTATGAACTTGATTTTTCCTCAAATGTGTACCTATGCAGTGATAAATTCAACTGAGGTTTTTCCAAACAATCTAAAGCACCAGCGAAACAAAGAGCAGTAAAAACAAATAGGAATTTCAAAACTCTAGAAAAACTGAAATATTTTAGTATGCATATATTCACATAAATTTCTTTGTAAATATTTTATTTTCTTCATAAAACCATTCTATTCATCATTTACAGGAAATTTATGTGAAACATATGATTTGAAATAAAGCATTTACCACAATACATGTACAAATATCAAAATCCAGTTTTCCTAATTGTTATAGAAATTTCAAAAATATGATTACATTCCAAACTTTTTCATTTGATAAAATTTATATACAATGCACAGTTGAAATTGAAATATAATAAAAAAGTTCTGTTCCATTAATTATAAAATAACTTAAGTTGAAAATATTTTTTAAAGTTAATAGAAATTCTATAGGTTAAAAACTTTGCTTTGAATATGAGGAAAACTGCACTTGAGATTCAATAAAGACTCATACAATAGAGGAAATTATTCAATAAAGTATCATGTATATGTGTTTGTTTTAAATTTTTATATAAAATAATAATCAAACATACAGAGTCGTATAACACATTTACTTAAAATGCAATTATATAAAAATGAATTTTGTGACATATTTCGAAAACATAGAGTATATATCATTTAAGAGATCTTAGGAAAATAATGCACTTAAATAAAAAAAATAGTTGTTTTACAATTTTAATTCAAATTTTTTCACCCATGCACCAATGTCGGCCTTCAAATGAATTTGAGAAACAATTTTTCCATCCTATCAATACGCAAATAACTTCTGAAATGATGCCACAGTGAAGACTTTCTGACAAAATATGAAAATGAAAGGTTTTCATTTCGTATGAATATGCAAATATTTTATAAAATTACTATTCATTCACAAGGACTTTGAAAGAGAAAATAGCCTTGCCTTATAAATAAATATATATTTCCATATTCCTTATAAATAAATCAAGACTTCTGAGGAATTTCACAAACGTCAGGCTCTTCCTTTATATGAACACGCATATGATTCCTTAACGTACTACTTGTGGAGAAAGCTTTCTCACATAATTCACAAATATAAGGCTTTTCCTTTGTATGAGAACGTAAATGAATTTTTAAATGATGACTTGCTGAAAAACCCTTCTTGCAAATTTCACATACATAAGGCTTTTCCTTCGTATGAATGTTCAAGTGAGTTTTCAACTCTCCATTTTGCGAAAATGTTTTCATACAAACTTCACAAACATATGGCTTTTCTTTTGAATGCAAACGCAAATGAGTCTTTAAGTTCCCTTTCCGAGAGAAAGACTTTCTACAAATTTCACAAACATAATGCTTTTCCTGTGTATGAATAAGCAAATGAGCCTTTAAGTTCCATTTCAGAGAGAAAGCAAACTTACAAATTTCGCAAATATACGGCTTTTCTTTCGTATGAATACGCAAATGAATCTTGAAGCTCCCAATTTGAGTGAAAGCCTTTTCACAAATTTCACAGACATACGGCTTTTCCTTTGTGTGAATACGCATGTGCGTCTTTAAAACGCTCTTGAATGAAAAGCATTTTTTGCAAATTTTACAAAAATAAGGTTTTTCTTCCGAGAGTGTATCGAAATCCATTTTAAAATTTTGTGAAGAAAAAATACTTTGATGCTAACATGCCACAAATGGTTCTCATGTGAATGAGTTTCTAAATGTTTCATTCAAGGAAGACTTCTGATGAAAAGAAATTTTTTTACTTGCGTAGGATAACATCTATTCATGAATAAGTTTTCCATTTCAACCATGTAGTGAACGAAAAAAAAATTTGTTCCATGCTTTGTAATTAGAGTTTTTTTTTTTTTCAAGCATAACAAAAAGCTGCAGTAAACGTTATCATAAAGTTGATGCCTTCTAGCAAAAGATATATGTATTTATTTGTTACCCATTATCGGAACATAGTTCAGATATAGCGGTCTATCTTGATTGATTGATTGATTGAAAGAATGAATGAAGGAGGGATGTAGGACAACAAAGGCCATGATCCCTATCTGAATAAATTAGTTTCAAATTAATAAATATCAAAGAATTTCAACCTCAGTAAAAAAAAAAAAAAAACCACGTAAGTTCTTTTTATTTAATACTGCTTTCTGTAAAAGTTCTCTGAAAGTGATAGTGCAGCAGGAATCTATTTGTAAAAAGTTCCAGAGTTCATTTCTATGGGAGGTATAGTTTTTCTCCAGATCATTGCTCCTGCTACAGGCGGAACTAAGAGCATTATCTTGCAAATTAAATTTATTTAAAAGACCAGGGATAATTATCATTTTGCTGAGACATCGAATTCCTAGAATTTCCTTACTTCTGTTTTTCGTCCAATTAGAAATAATATCAATGTTAGGTATGTTCCCCAAAATTTCAAAGTATTTGCTGCAGTAAAAATTTCCGTTAGTTTTTTCTAGTCTGTTATAGTAATTGTAGACATGGATGTCTTCTGAAGCTATCCAGTCGATATTTACGTCAAATTCCGTTACAGATCTTGCAATTTTGTCAGCTTGTTCATTCCAATAAATTTTTGAGTGACCCGGAATCCAAAGAAATACCAACTGTGTAATATAATGAGAAAGAATAAGAATCTTATTCGCCAAACTATGAATCACTTTGGGGGATTTGATAGAGAAGTTTTGTAATGGAGATAAAAACTGAATAGCTATCGGATAGAATAAGCAATTTATTATGCATTTCTGTTAGTTCATCCAAAGCTTGACAAATCGCTGGCGCTTCAGCCGTGAAGATGGAGTTGATTGGATTTATTTTATAAGAAAAGGAAGTAGTTCGTGTTACACCTGCTATGGAAGTAATGTTTGGGTTTTTAGATGCATCTGTAGCAATTATGAAAAATTCCTGGAATCTGTGTTCTATAATTCATTAAAGGAGCTATTAATTATAGGGATTGGTAGATTTTTGTTTTGAAAGTAGAATTCATTCGTATAAATCGAACATGGAAGATCAGTGAAAGGGATTAGACTAGGGATTGAGATTATCTTTTCCCTATCGGTATTCAAATTTCTAAGGATATGATCAACACAATTTTTATCATCTTCCATTATTGTTAGATTTATTGAACCCTGGTTATTCAGATGCATAGGAAAATATTTCCCATTAGATATTTGAACAATAAAAAATTTTTATGCCAGCTGTCTAATTTTTTCGGAGAGCAATTCTTGTCCAGCCAATTTCAAAAGAATGATATTTGGAGTCCATTGAGGAAGAGCTAGAGCGATTCTGAGAGCTTTGGTTTGAATAATATTGAAAAATTTTAGTTGATGATCCGATTATTTATTAATGATGTGGCAAGTGTAGAAAAAGCAATGAAGATGCTATTGTTGATTAACTGAATAAGATTATCAGCTCGCGGACCATGATGTTTGTAGGCCATACTTTTAAGGACATTAATCTTTTTTAGAGATTTATTTTTCCTTTGATTCACGGTAGTTGTATTTTGTTTCCATTTGGAGAAATATACTCCTAAGTATTTGATAGAAGTTTGCCATGAGAGAGGGTAACCAGCCAATAATACATTTGGAAATGTATGAATTCTTTTGTTTGAAAGCTCTGATATAGTATTTTTTTCAGGACTTAAATTTAATTTCTAATACTTGTACCACTAATTAGTTCTTTCCAAGATATTTTGTAGCTTGCGACATATCATATCAAGTGAGTGATGGGAACAGTGAATAAAAATATCATCAGCTTAAATAGAGTATTCCACTCCAAATTCCAATGTTTCAAAAAAAAAATCATACATGTAGATGGTAAATAAAATTGGGAATAAAACACTGCCCTGGGGGAGAGAGAGAGAGAGAGAAAAAAGTTCCCTTTTAAAAAGAGTTTTTTCTGCCGAGAGAACGTTCCTCCATCGAATTGGAAAAGACCTATTAGAGAGAAATTCATGAATCCAAAGAGCTATTTTTTACGTAATACTTATTTGTAGACATTTGTAAAGGAGGCCATCTATATATAAAGTATCATAAGCACTTTTTACATCAAGGCTAATTCCCACAAAATATTTCTTTCCTAATTTTGCATCAACAATTGCTTTATGAATAAGGTAAGTTGCAGTTCTACTGTCCTTAAAAGGAACAAAACCATAATGTTGAGGATTAAGTTTTTGATTAATAGTCAGATAATGAGTTATGCTTCCGGATAGAATTCTTTCAAACGTTTTCGAGAAAACCGAAGTTAAAGCTATGGGTCTGTAAGATGATATTTTAGTTTTATCTTTGTATGGTTTGGGAATTGGAAGAATGATGGCACGTTTCCATGATTGTGAGACTTTTGAGTTATCAAATAAATGTTGAAAATATTTGAGAAGAATTATTTTTTCTCTCTGATTTAATCCTTTTAGTACAGTATCAGGGATCTGGTTTGCGCCTGGGGTAGTATATCTGGGAGTGTTTATAGCTCTACTTAGTTCAGAGATATGGAACAGTTTATTAAGAAGATTATCTTTAGTGAGAGAATCTAAAGGAATTGATTCGTGGAAAATATTATTGGATTGAAAAAAGTCTGCAAAAAGGATGGATTGGATTTGCTTGAAGAATATTTGTAGTTGATTTAGGATTCATTTGAGTTGATAATTTTTTCAATATATTAAAAAAGATTCTTGGATTGCTAACATTGTTACATATTTTATCTCAGTACGTTTTCTTGGCTTTTTTAATGTGAAATCAGATTCTACTGGAATATTTTTTGTATTGAATTCATAGATGAGAAGAAATATTATGTGCGACCTTTATTCTGAAATACTTCTTTAGTTTGTAAAAATTATTGCATGCCCAGTTCTACCAAGGTTGGAAATATTTATTGGAAATTTTAATTTCTCGAGTATTATTTGAAATTATATCAGCAACATTATCCAAGAGATTGATATTGTTTTCCTCTTTTTTGTATAAAGTAGATTCTACTTGTTTCATCACTGATTGCCAATTCCCTTTCTTTACATTCTGCTGATGAGGGCTATGAAGATTAACTTCTGTGATGATAGGGCAATTGTCAATGTTGAAGGAGCTGTCTGAGACATAAGTATTGGTGCATCCAAAAAGGTTGATAGAGCAAAGGGTAAGATCAATGAGGGAAGCAGCACCTACTGTACTTCTGTGAGTTGGAGCTTTGGTATTAAGAAGAATAAAGTTGGAGTTGGTTAGCCATTCCACAAAATCGTTGCTGTATTGCGATGTGTGATTAGATCCCCACATTGGATGACGAAGGTTAAAATCACCAAAAATGAAGATTGGATCGGTTAAAGATTCTAAATAAGATTTTATTAAGAAAATATTGTCCTCAATATGCATATAAATTAATGATATAGAAAGAGAAGTTATTTATAGTGACATGGACAACTAAACTTTCGATGTCAGGCGATTGTGGTAATGGAATTGGGATATGACGAGCTGAAAGATTTATTGGAACTGCTATAAGCAGTCCTCCTCCTGGTCTGTCAAGTCGATCTTGTCGGAAAATAGTCTTTCCTGGAATATGAATCTATTGTCGGGTTTTAGAAAAGTTTCTTGAAAAATCCAAATATCTGCCTGAGAAAAGGGAGGAATGAGGAACCCAATGGATTTGTTCTGTGTACTTCTACAGTTCCATTGTAAAAAAAGCATAAAAGTAAGGAAAAGGTAGTTGCAAAGAAAAAAATTCAAACTTCCCCTTGAGGATAGGCAAAAAATATTTTGTTACAGGAGATATTTATCCACCGAAATATATATATATATATATTTAAAATTAAGATTAAAGACTATGTACTAGCTATCCCATTTCTATGTTATTCGATGTATCCTCTTTTTGAAGAGATGTTTCCGGAACATGAGAATAAAAAAATTTGTACCGCTGTTCCGACTTTTTTTTCCTGAATGGAGATGCAGACCCTTTTTGTATTTCCATAATACTGCAGAGCTGTGAAAATATCGTTTCTATTATTTTTGGACGGTTTCTAATAAAGAGACTGATTGTTTCTCGAGGGCTGTTCGAAAATTTATTACCATATTTTCCAACTTTTTTTCAATGTCTTGTATCTTAGTATTTGGTCATTTCTTAGTATTGTAATTTTCAACGCAGATGAATAATTTTCAGAATGAGTTTCGCAGTATTTTCGTTTCGCCACACCCATAGGTAGATGTTGAGTATATTTTAATTCTAAGATCTGTTTTTCTTTAATATAAAAGGGGCAAAGTGGTGAACTAGCAAAGTGATCCTGTTTACAATTAATACAGTTAATAGCATTGGTACACTAACCCGTATGGGACAGTCCACAATTAATACAAATTGCGGGTTTGTTGCAAAATCTGGAGGGATGGAAAAAACTAAAACATTTATTACACTGACGGGGTTTATCTACGAAGTTTTGAATGCGGTTATTGATAAATCAAAGTTTAATACTGTCTGGTAGACTTGTACCAAGAATAGTAATTAACATAAGAGAAACTTCTTGATTACTGTCGGATTTGATAGAACGTCGCATTTCAACAATTTAGATATTGTTCCTCAGTTGTAGTTTAGATGCCAAATCTGCCATAGGTGTGTCTGTCGGTATTTGGTGCAGAAAAAATCGGGATGGGAATCCTTCTCATACAAGGCTGGCTTTAACTGATATTTTCCAGAGTTCTTCCATTCCAAGAATCTGAATCTGGGTTATGCAAACAGGATCAGTGGTATTAAGTTTTATTTTTCCCCTGCGTGTGAATCACATGTTATTAATATTAGCATGTCTAAAAAATTTTCTTTTTAATTCAACGTGTAAAAGTTGCGGATTTGATTTGGGTATGGGAGACTCTTGTTGTTAATTTTCTAAAATTATTGAAATGTTAGAATATTTCCTGTCTCCAAGTCTTAATACAAGTTCCTTGTCACCTTTAAGGTTTTTAAAATATTTATTTTATTTGCATCCGTCATGTTTCTATTTATTATCTTTCCTTGTTCATCTATATCCGTGATTTTAAACGTGGAATGACTCAACTTGAGTTTCCGTCAAAATAGAAGAAATAAAAAAAAAAAGATTTGGTTAACTTACGAAAGTCCAATTGAAAAAGAATAAGAAAAAACACTAAGTCCAGCAAATAGTAAGATGGCTTATACACCAACCGTAAAAGTCAAAACTCCCTGAAAACGGAGCAATAGCCAACTTCAACCGGTATGATCAACTCGCTTCTCATCGCGGTCTATCTTGTTCTGTTGAATTCTTGTCCCTTTGGCATGATTGATTGCTTGATTTATCATGAGATAAAAATATTGAAGCCAATTATACCTTTTAAAATAATCTTTCAATTCAACAGATATCAAATTATTTCAAATGAATCAAGAATATTCTTAGCACCTTGGAAAGATAATTTTTTAAATGCATGTTTGTAAAGGAAGGGTAACTAATGATACATGTCATTATGTCACGTGAGTCTTATAACTTTGAATTATTGAGCCAAGCTAAATTTACATTCATAAGAAAATTCGGGCGGTGAGATAATTACAGGTTTTAGGAACGAATTAGGACGTGTAATGCTCACTATTTTGTGTGGCAACGATATGATGGTTGCTTGTACATTATTTCTTTCCTCTTTTCGTAGATCACCAAGCTAATCAAACGGCTTATTATTGAGCCAAGCTAGCTACATTACATTCATAAGAGATTTCGTGCAATGAAGTTGTATTCATACGTGGGTGCGAATTTTGATGCTGAGGTTTTTCTTGAGGTTATAAAGTTGTATTATTTTTATTTTACTCTTCTTTATTGTTGATTGATTTCATGTGTGTTTTAATTTTCTGTTTCTTAAATTTCCAGTTTTTTAACATATTTGCTGGATTATGGATCCCCCCCCCCAGGGATAAAAATTGACGAAAGAAATGGACCAATTACGAAAGTATAAAGTAAGTAAATTTTTAGTATTATACGTCTTCCAATCATCAATATTCGGGGATAAAAGTTTTAAAAGTTGAAAGCAATATCAAGTCTAAAGAGGAAGAAGATTTTGATCGTGATAACGTACATGAAATTTTGAATAAATGTGATAAAGTGTTTATAAAAGACAAAGGCGCATTGGAAATTCCTCTTGTACAAAAAGTATATTCAAAATGCTACATATTTTGCAAAATACATATTTTACATCACAATCTTTTTCTTATCAACGTAAAATCTGTGAAGGATATTCCGCTATTGAAAATACGGATGACAAAAAAGGGATCGATCAAGAAGAAGTAAAAAGGAGTATTAGAATATAGTATTTGTCTTTAAAAGTTTTCCATATTTACCACAATTATAGAAACACACAGAATGATGCTCAAATTCACCTTACCCTTATCCTTGTCCACATCCTGATTGTAATTGCAAATTTAGGTACTAAATACAGTCGTTAATACACGGAAAAGAAATTCATAGAATAGATATGACAACAAAGGAATTAAATTTTGAAGTAATTTCAGTTTTCAACTATCCCTAGAAAATGAGAGAGCTAGAACTTTTTCTTTTTTAAAAAAGACTTACTCACGATAAAACAACCGAAACAGACGTTTATTCAGATTACAGTTGTCAGTGCTTTTAACTCGTAATATCAAAGCCATATAATAGGAAAATAAACTGAAGATATGTGAAAGGCTTAATACCACCAATTAATGTCCTGCTCGAGTTAGTTATTGTTTGTGAGACAAATGAAAATATCATTTTTAAGTACTTTTCAAAGCAAGATCATGAATCAAGGCCACAAAACATAAAATTTCAACCAATTTAAAAGACTTGCCGGGAATTTATTAAAGCTAACTTTCAAATGGGTATCGAGAAATCTAAAGTACTTGAATATGCTCGTGGTAACTGAGAAATGAGGAATGATCAAAATAAATATCTTGCTGAAGAATCCATTTTGACAAACAAAAAAGCCTATCGTATTATGTGAATTCTATGAAATTACTTTTACTGCTCCATATAAAAGATGCTGTTTCGGTCGATATTATTAATAATAAATTGCAAAATGAAACTTATAATTTCGTTCTTTTATATAAACATCAAGAATATGGTTTCAGGTTCTACAAATCTAAAAAAAATTGCCAAATAATTCTTTAGCAATTGGCTTAAAAACAGCTGAATAAAAAGAATAATGCGAAAAAGTTCTAATAAAATATTATGTATTGACTCAACTCACAAAACCAATGAGTATGATTTAATGAATTTAATAGTAACAGATGAATATTGAATAGGTTATCCAATTGCAAATTTTTCACAAATAAATTAGATATGAAAACTACGCAATGTTTATTTGACAGCGTAAAAGAAAGAGTTCTCAATTAAATTTTAATTGCATCATAATAATGATAAAACAACAGGTCCCGCTTTTAAACAAGTGTTTGGAGATGAGGTTAAACACCTGCTTTTCAAATGGCATCTTCATCGTGTTTTAAAAGAAGTTTAACTAATCTTATTTCTAGTTTAGGAAAGAGGATAAAATTTAGGCTTTTTGGGCAGTTCTTTTAGAGGAAACGAATTCAATAAAATTGAAAAAATAGTATGGATAATTTTAAAGTTGCATTTCCTGACAAAGAACCTGCTATCATTGAATATTTCGATGACAATCAGTATGGTAGAGTGGAATTATAGAGAATGTCTTATCGTCATTTTCTGCATGCATATACCAATATGTATTGTAAGTCGTTTCATAAGTGCAAATTCAATTGTCGAATAGACAATGGATTTGAAACTGTATTAAAAATAGAAAATGATACATATTTTGCGCATCAGTATAGAATAATAATTCGCAAACACCCAAGTGTTTATCCTTCAACATATAAATGGCACAATACTGACTTAGAAATTCCTGATGGAGATGTTTATGTGAGGGCAATATATTCATGATTAGTATAATCACAAACTAATGGAGATGTGTTTTAGGAAGTTAAAAAGATTGCAGAAGGATTTTTAGACCAGGATAAATGCTTCTGTAAGTGCATAAAAAAATCATATTTATCTCTATGTATGCATTTGTATACTTATGTATGCTTGGATAATCACCTCTATAACATATTCAAAAACTTAACTCATTATGTGTTCAACAATTTCCATATTTTGATGGTGTTTTAAGTGATGGAATTGTTGAAGATAAAGAATATTACCATGATTCAGTTCCATCTGTGACTTGCGTAGAAAATTGCATTGATTCTGAAATTAAAGAAACATCCCAAGAAGAAAGAGCGACCCACGAAACTAATATTTTACTTGCCCAATTAAGCTCCTTCTTGCAAAGAAAATTGTCAATGTTGCTCTGTTATTTTTTTTAAATAGAAATTTAAAAACTATGGTTTCAATGTGCGAATCAGTTGCAGAAAGAAACAGTGAATTAAAACTAGACAATGATTTGGTTACCTCCCAATCAGCATTTAAACTAGCAGTGTATATTTAAATGTACTAGAAAAGTTAAAAAATGGAAGAGAAAAGCTTCGGGATATCATTTCACTGTCGAGAAAGAAGCAGAGAAGAAATTAAAATTAGAGTAATTAGTATTATGTAATGCAAATGGCTTGTTTAGGAAACTAACTGGATCTTTTGCACCCTAAATTTATTATGGACCTTATTACAGTCAAGTATTTTTACATATTGAGGACATTAAACAACACTTTTATGAGGTGAAATCGTTGGATAGGTACCAATTAAAAAGGATAGTTGGATAGTTATATATCTGATGAGGAAGTAAGTATTATTTTTTAAAAAAAGAACAAATTTTCATAAAGGATGGGTGTAGGATAGAGTAATTGATGCATTCAATTTAAAAACAATGCAAAGTAGAGATTCCATTGCGGCAAGATGTTACCTCTCACAAATTCTGGAAATTGGAGGTAATCTTGGAAACTTCTTTAATTTTAACCAACTTAGGAATGCAAAATTCGTTTTCATTCCCATTAATATGTCTTGTCATTGGGTTTTATTAGTGGCTAAGTTAAATGTTAAGATATACTTTTATGATCCTTTAGGTTAAGGAAACGAAAGTAGGTATACTAAATTAATAGATTTATGGAGAACGTTAAATAATTTGTTACGTGAGTAACAAGATAAGCATATTTCATATCCTATTCATCTGAAACAAACTGATTGCATGAATTGTAGTGTTTTTATATCGTACTTTACAAATTGGGTATTAAACAGAGAAACGATAATTTTGATAAAAATGAATTTAGAAGGTACATGTTTGATTCTTTTGCAGGTAAGTGTGTAAATAATAAATAATATATTGTATCAGATTATATTAACGTTTGTTATCAATGCAAGCAGAATTATATACACTAGGTAAGTTTATTCATGTAGCTTTTTTTAATTATTTAAAATAGTATATATACAATGAATATTGTAATTTTTCTGTTTCATTGGTATACTATGAAAAATTTGTTATTTTGTGTAATAAAATTAAATGTATGAATTTTTTTTAGTGTAAAGGAATATAAATCTACTTGGGAAAACGCCTTTCTTGTTTGAAAAAGGGTTAATACTTTCACTCCAAATACTTCCTGAATGACGTGGAAAGTGGTGGAGATAAACCAAGTTTTCATATGATGTATTACTTCAGAGAAATATTTTTAATAGTTCCTGTTTTTCAGGCAATTATCTATTTTATTACGTGGGTCAATCAACCGAGTGTTGGAGATACTCTTGCATATCGGAATTTTTTGATACGAAGAGAATGTTAGATAGTAATTTCATCTGTGATTACATTACAATATACAATATAATTGCATCACAATTGTGAAAGACTTTTTGAAGCATTAAAATTTGTAAAAAGTAATAGGTTATATTAATGAGAAAAATATTATGTAAAGTATCCCTCTCTATGACATATGAAATGTGATTATTATAGTTGTATAAAAAATATTATTACAAAAACGATATATATATGTATGTGTTAGGTAAATGGCAAATTTGGGAATACCAAGTATAATTTCTTTTCCCCGAGGAGAAAAATTACAGATTAAATATATATATATATAGGTAATAGTTTTCTTAATTACATCATATGCATTGATGTAATTATTGATTTTATTTGATTATAATAAAAGAAGAAAGCAAAGAACACAATACAATTTTATTTTAATGCATTCGTGCGCATTTCCCCCCTTAATATATTAAATAGTTGGTAGCTTATGGTAACTCTAGTAAGTATCTCATTAACTTCTGATATCATCTTTAACTTATTAAACAGTTACTGATTGCTAATTCTTAAAACCCATAGTATTGATAAATCATAAAAATGTACTTCTTTTGCTGTTTTGAACATATAATGGGGCTGATACGCGTTAAATTTTGTCGAAGCTCCAAGTCTCTCCCCCCCCCCCATGGCGTGGAAGTGAAATTTGGAGAAGGTTCCAGACAAGTGTTGTCCACAATACTTAATACACTCAAAATTACAAGGTCTGTCGTCAATAGCCTTCATATTGCTTCTGAGTGTGACACTTCTGAACAATCATTAAATCAACTAGTAGTAAACGAATGAGGGGAATAAAATTACCGTTTTATTTAAACTATTTATATTTGAGTGTAAGAACAACAAAATAGTGCTTTAATTGTTTTCTCTACCAATTTCTGAAAAATGACAAACAATAAATATCACATTAAAATAATAATTACAAATAAGCAAATTACTATTTGATTTTTAGAGCTATTACAGAAACGATCAACAAAATATATAACTTTGCGTATTTATATTTTGTTGATCGTTTCTATATTAACTGCAAAAATAATGATATTTTTTCTTTATTACTAAATCCTTCGTTTATCTGAAAGCCATTGTTTAAGTAAATGTCCTCAATATTATGACGCCTGACCGTTCCGGTTTGCCTCTTGTGGCATAGCTAAATTCAATGATTAAACTCTAAGACACAATAAGTCAATCAAAGAGACATTAGAACAATATTTACGGAATTTATTAACTTCTAATTAATATAACAACAATTATTCACTCTCTCCCTGGCAAGGATACTACTACCCTAATTCATCCCACCAATAGTAATCTAACAGACTCTTACCACTAAGCCTTCCTCGACTGCAACTCAGACTCTCGAACAAATGTAGCAATCTGGAATAACCAAATCTCTTGTAACACTACACCTTTAATCCAATCGCCTATTTCAACCTCTCTTTTCAATGCAATGGTTGCGGACTCGATGGTAAGCGTGCTTTCGTCGAATTGTGGGTTCGTATTGAAGGTTTATATAGAGCGCCGAACCCAGAATGGGTCTATATCTCTCATCTGAGTTGAACCTGATTACATGCCATTACAATACCCTGGTACAAATGGATGCTGCACAATTTTAAGTAGTTACTAATGAGATAAATAAATGATATAAATATTGTCAACTAATTGCATTAAGTTATAAAAGTTTATTGAGTTTAAGATTCTATGAACTTTAGTGAGTGAGCAGTGAGGTGGGGATGGGTGGGGCTATGATAGCGCTTGTCCAATCAGGGAGCAGCTACTCGAGTACTGAGAAATTTTCTATCTTGGTTAGGAGAAACTTCCCTCTTTCCTCTAAGGGGGAGAGGAAGCTTTCCTATTGGTTGAGGGTATGGTGAGTTAAGGAAGTATATATAAGAATTAATCTAAGCTTGTTGGGGTTCTATAATTACGAATGTAGTGATTGATTTGCTGAATGGAAGGGTTTCGGTGGTTGATAAGGGTATTATTAAATTTTTCAGTGATTAAATTATTGTAATTTTGGAGTTTGTAGAATTTTAGGGAGTCTCTGATATCATCATTTCGCGCAAACCATCTAGCTTGTGCGATCATCCTTAAAATATTGTTTTGGAAAATTTCTAATTTATTGAGGGGGATTTGAGCAGCCTGATTCCAAATTGGACAAGCGTAGGTAATGATGGGTCGCAGATACTTCCATCTTTCCTGCGAGGCAAAGCCTCGCCTTGAATTGTGGGTTCGAGCCCGATGCCACAAAAGATCTTCCGCGTAACGGGGTTGATACACATTAAACTTGATGAGGTTTCTCGTCCATCCGATGGGGGAGTTTGGAGAGAGTTGCGCCAGCTCAGATGCAACAGAGAAAGTGATGTACCATTTAAAAGTCATTTTATGTACGCATGATTTAAAAAAAAAGCTAATAATGCAGGGATACCCAAAATTCCTGTTGTGATATCAAACTGAAAATACTGTATGCTTGGGATCATTGACATGTATACAAAACATAATGATCACGAACTCTCATTTTTTTTTTCACACTAGACTGTAAATTATTTTTTGAAATATCTGTAAAAAGCTGGAGTGATTCATGATTACATCAATTGGGAATCAATTATCAACCCCCGAATCACTTATACAACCACGAACAAGCATATTTCCACATCTATTTTTCATCGTTGGAAATAAAAACCTTGGATGCATTTCTATGTTTCGCTTTCTCCAAACCATTCGTCTACTGTAGGACCCACAAACGTTCAACTTTATTCGTCAGAAGAAGAAAAAAAATTCTTTTCCAGAACTAAGGGCTAATTGAGGTGGTAGAAAATTATCTTCATGATTTTCAGAGCAAGTCAGCCACAATATAATTAAAATTTGAGCGCAATTTATTGAAGAAATAAGTTCCGGCGAAATATTTATATATTAAGTTTATAAAACCATATTTAATTAATAATTATTCAAATGGTTCTAATGCTAAAATGTTATGCGATGCATAATTCACTTTGAAAAAAAAATTAATAAATAAAATTAAGTATTTAAAAATAACTTGCGTTATAATGAAAATTTCACAGGTTATATTACATGAACTAGTAATCCGCAGTTGTTGTTTTTTTTTATAAAAGAATAAATTAAGAAAGTTTTATATAATTACTGATTTTTGAAGTTCAATATTAATTTAATTCAGATTCTCTGTTCTCTCCTTTCACTTCACAAAATTGAAATGGGAAGCATAAAACGAGAGGTTTTTTTTTGCATCTACCGTGGATTTCAGGAGGCAATGGCAACGTACTATTATGAGGAATAAGTCAAGCCTCCTGAAATCCACGGTAGAAATGACGATGTGTAAGAAAACTTGCGCTTTATGCTTTCCATTTTTGCTCCGTTTAGCGGTTCACCGCTTGCTCTCTGCCTGTGCATTGTGTAGTGAAAATTGCTCGTTTTGATGTTTTCTATCACTTAACCTTTTGCCCACGAGTTTCAAAACACCCCGTATATATAAATATATATATATCTTGGTGCCATTTGTAGTAGAAGTATAATAAACAAAAAACAATTCGAAGTTTTAAAAAATTGATTAATAACGACAAAATATCATGCTGATTATGCTATCCTATAAAAAGAAACATATAATTATTAATTACTCAATTCTGCAGCAATTCATAATTTTTTTCCTGTAAAAGAATGTGTTTGAGAATCCATTTGGAATTAAGGCAAAAAATTACATATTTCTTAAGAATTTCATAATACTATCTAACAAATGATTATAACACATGATATATCCATAGTAATTTATACTAACATTGGAATATTTCTTTATCTGAAAATCAAGACGACGTTTGGACCCTATTCTTTAACACATCCGAAGTCTAAAAGAAGTTTTGATTCTGAAATTTGTTTTTCTTAGCATATAAATAAATGGGTTATTTTACAGTATATAGTGCATGAGATAAGAGAATGATATAACAGAATGAATGAACATTTTCTCAAATGATTCCTGCATCCGAATCTTTCTAGCATATACATAATATATAACTCCTTTTTTAGGTATATATTAAATTACCTTTAAAATACCTATTTCTTTTCAAGTTCTTCAGTATAATTTTTTTGAATAATATATATATATAGCTAATTGTGTGTGTGTGTTCTTTAATAACTTTTTTAAAACTTGTTTTTTACTAGATTTTATTTTACTAATATCAATATACTCATATAAAACAAATTATAAACTCTAGAGTATTTTAAAAATGTAGAACAAAATACTACTAAAAGAAAAACCATACAGTTAAAAACATAACAAAAATTGAATTACAAATATTATCAAATTAAAAAAAAATTCTAATGGGAATGAGACAAAAATTTATTTAATAAATCTAACAGTATAATAATTTAATACAGAGAAAAACACCAAAGAATAATTACGTACTATTTAAGAACAAACCACATTAAAATCTCAGCAAGAGAAAAGCAATAATTAAGAATCAAAATTAGAGATATGTTAATAATATTGTTCCATACTTTGGAATGGAAAAAAGTGCTAATATACATATATAAATACATAAAAAGTATTCAGTGCCTATAAATATAAACATACATAAAAAAATCTCAAATCTACATGTAATATGTAAACTGTTCTTTACTCCTAAAATACATCTAGTTATTGAAATGAAAAGTGCATAATTTATCTAACAGAATCCCAAATAATGCAGAAATATCATAATTTTAATAGTAAATTCAAATACAAAGTATTGCAATATTAGTACATTTGAATATTTTAATGAATGTATGGAAAACACATGAATAATAAATTAAATTGTTTCAAAGTAGATAAAAAATCGATTTCCATTGAATTCAAGAATTTCTCAGGAGAAACTGGATTTTGTTTACTATTTAGGTCAATTAGTTAAGTGTTCATTTATCTAGAGCAAACTGTTTGTGAATCTAATTACGTAACCAATCAGTAATCAATTTCTACCCTAAAAAATATTTTAACTACTTCAATAAAAATTTCTTTTTATACTTAATAAATAAAAAATTCTAAATACGTGTGACAAATTTATTAAACTAACATTATGTTCATATCTTGAAGTAATGATTAACATGAAATTCTGAAAATAGTACAATCAATGAATCTCTTTTGCACTAAACAGATTTATTGCATCTTAATTTATTGTACTGAGTGCTTATACAACTATTCTAAATTACATCATCAAATAGTTTTCTATTTACTTCTTAATAAATAGTAGCATGAGAGTTGATTTTCAAATACAACATGGGTTAATTTTGGTTTTATTTACATGTATTCAATAACCAATCCAAGAGGGTTTTACTTATTAATCAGTGACAACTTGCCTATTTTCCTTGTAGCGAAATTAATTTTGTGTTTCTTTGTAGACCTATTGTTGCTATCTATTAATCATCATTACTGCTCCCTTCTATTCTATTTGGCTTATAAACCAACTGGAAAAAAAACCCAGTCTCTAATTTTTTTCACTGAGGTGAAAGTGACCAATATACTGCATTTACCAAAGTGTGACCAATATGCTTTCTGGCACCATTTCTTTCATTCAACAAGGCTTTTGGCTATAACACAATCTAACCGAGTAAGTTTCATAACAATATTAAAGTTAAAGATAAACTAATACTAAGCAATTCATGAATAAAAAAGATTTTAGGTACTTGAAAGAACATATTGATTTTAAGCATATGAAATTTTAAATGATTCACCATTATTTTCTGTAGTTAAATTTCATTTTCCCCAAATGCTTTAAATTCACAATATATTCAACATTAAAAAAATTATTTCAAATTATTTATTACCAGATCACTTTATTTAAATGCATAAATTTATATGTGTGTAGTATAAAATTCATTTGTAGTTTTTTTTCAAGATACCTAGAAGAACAGAAAAAGAAAAGAACAACTCATTTAAAAAAACAGAAATTCCCATTTTTTAACACGAGATAAAACCTCTTAGATTAATATGCAATCAATTGTAGTGAAACTCAGATGCATTTATAATAGTTCATATTCACTACAAATTTTAAGAAATCTTTACAACACTTTTTGTTAGAGAAATTTTCAATACTCTAGAAAAAATTCATGTATGAACAATTTTTTTTCTAGTGGTAATAAGTCCATTCTCTTTCAAATTGTGAGATACTTAGGTTAACATTGTTAATATATATATAGGCAAATGATATTCTCTTGATGATTTTATAAAGAAATCATGATCTGCTGAATATATTATTTTGAATATAACAAAAGGATATCTCACCAAAACTACCATAAACTCATTCTTTTCGAAAAGTAGACTTATGTCATTTTTAGAAAACAGCTCATATTTTGAAAAAAGCATTTGAAATAGTAATTTCATATATCCACAGAAAAATCTTTAGTAAACCAATTCTTATTCTCTATTTAATCAAAACTCTTATCTATTAATTATTTATAGAAATTTATATAATACTCATAACTTACAGAATAAAGCAAGTAGTTTAAAACAGGTACACATGCTGCAGATTAGTTTCCATAATTACTTGAGAAATTTCAAAAGTAAGATAATAAAAAAAAAATTCAAGTTGATAAAATTTATGTTTGACATACATCCTAGACTAAAACTTAATAAAAATTTATAAAGTTTAATTATTTATTTATTAAAATAAATAATATTTAAAAAAATTCATACAAATTCTTTGTGCTAAATTATTTTTAATACAATGAAATTTTTTTTAAATACAATACTTGAAATGCAACTGTATACAAATGAACATGTTTATATCTTTAAAAAATATATAGTATATACTCATAAAGCTCAGAGAATTGAGAACAACAATCAAATTAAATTATGTTTCCTTATTCTCATTCAAATTTTGCTTATCATTAGCCCAATAATCCTTGTTACAAAAAGTTTCCTCAATGCTACAAAATGTCTTCTGAAATAGATATACAGACAAAGTCTTCTAACAAATACGACAAACAAAGATTCTTTACTAGCTACAAAATCTCAATTACTCCCTTAAATTACTACATTAAACATAGCATTTTGAAATATTTCACAAATATAAAGTTATTCCTTTGTATGAATATGTAAATGATTCTTTAACGAAGCACTTTGTGAGAAAGCCTTCTTACAAATTTCACACACATAAGGCTTTTCCCTAGTATGAATACGTAAATGAACTTTTAAGTGCCCACTATGCGAGAAAGCTTTCTTACAAATTTCACAAACATATGGCTTTTCCATTGTATGAATATGCAAATGAGTTTTTAAATGACCACTTTGTGAGAAAAGCTTCTTACATATTTCACAAACATATGGCTTTTCCTTCTTATGAGTACGCAAATGAGTTTTTAAGCCCCCATTTTGTGAGAAAGACTTGTTACATATTTCACAAACATAAGGCTTTTCCTTTGTATGAATACGTAAATGTGTTTTTAAGTGGCCACTTTGTAAGAAAGACTTCTCACAAATTTCACAAATATAAGTCTTTTCTTTTGTATGAACTAGCAAATGCTTCTCCAAGTTATACTTTACCGAGAAAGTTTTTCTACAAATTTCACAAACATAAGGGTTTTCCTTCCCATGAATACGCAAATGAACTTTTAAGTGTCCTTTATGTGCAAAAGCTTTCTTACAAATTTCACAAACATAAGGCTTTTCCTTTGTATGAACACGCAAATGAGTCATTAAGCTCGAACTCAGTGCATAAGCCTTCTTACAAATTTCACAAACAAAACGCTTGTAAGGTTTTTCCTTTGTATTAATACAAAAATGAGTTTTTAAGAACCCAATTTGTGAGAAAGACTTTTTACAAATTTCACAAACATAAGACTTTTCTTTCCCATGAATTAGCATATGTCTCTTTAAGTTACAATTTAACGAGAAAGTCTTCTGACAAATTTCACAAACATGAGGCTTTTCCTTTGTATGAATCAGCATATGAAATTTTAAGTGCCCACTTTGTGAGAAAGCTATCTTACAAATTTCACAAATGTAAGGCTTTTCATTTGTATGAATACGCAAATGAGTTTTTAAATCCCCACTTCGCAAAAAAGCCCTATTACAAACTTCACAAACATAAGGCTTTTCCTTCATATGAATATGCAAATGAGTTTTTAAGTGCCCACTTTGTGAGAAAGACATCTTACATATTTCACAAACATAAGGCTTTTCTTTCGTATGAATACGCAAATGAGTTCTTAAGTGACCATTTTGCAAGAAAGACTTCTTACATATTTCACAAATATATAACTTTTCCTTCATATGAATAGACAAATGAGTTTTTAAGTGGCCAATTTGTGAGAAAGATTTCTTACATGTTTCACAAACATAAGGCTTTTCCATTTCGCGAAGAGGCACATATGAATCTTTATAAATCTACTCATCAAGAAAGCTTTCATACAAATTTCTCATACATAAGACTTTTCAATCGCATGTATACACAAATGTGTCTTTACAACACTCTTACCCGAGAGGCATTTTTTGCACAAACATAATTTTTTTTTTTATGTGCATACATATATTCCTTTGAATGAAAGGTTTCTCACAAACACTAAACGAAATGTATTTCCTACTTGAACGAATTAGTAAATCTTTTCAAAATAAGATCTTACATAAAAAATTTGTCCCGCATTCCACAAAGTACAGTATTCACTGTGTTACAGCATGCATGAAAGAAAAAAAGCTTTTATGTGAGTTATTTTCCCTGAATGAAGTACCTAATATTTTTGTAAATGATCTAGTAAAGAAAATGCCTACAGGTAAACTTGTCATTTATGATTTTTTTGTTCTTTATTATCAGGTAGTCCGGATTGAAGTCTGCAGTGCTTTAATTTCTTGTCACTTTACAGTGATTAATTTTTAAACGTATAAAAATGAGCTCTATTAAATGACCTAATAGTTTTGAATGCTTCTTAGAAAATATCACACACATATTAGTAAAAGAAAACTCACTGTTTGTCTAACATAGTACAGGAATGTACACTTATATTTATGTTTACAAATTAAAACATTTATTGCTTGTTTGTTTTGTAAGATGTGGAGCAATTGATTGACTGATTGAATTTTTTGTGGGGTATGAAGCAGCAAAGGCCATAATCCCGTTTAAAAGAAGTGTTTCATTCAGTAGATGTCAAAGTTCTTTAGTTTCTGCAGGAGTATTCTGAATGCTTGTTTACTAGCGACTATTGCTTCCAAAAGTTCTTTAAAAGTAGTATTGAGTTGTGGATTTATCTTGAGAGTATTCCAGAGATGATTTCTTTGGGAGGAGTATTTGTTACAATTTAAAAGGATATGTTCCAGGTCGTTGATATGTTTAAGTGTGCTACAAATTGCATTATCCTGTAGATGGAATTTGTATAAAAGCCCTGAAGTTATGATCATTTTACAGAAGATTCGAGTGATAAGAATTTCCTCTTTTATGGTTCTTATCCACTTGGATATTTTGTTTATTTTCGGAATGCTTCCCAAGTCTTCAAAATATTTACTTGAATAAAAAATTTCATTGGTTTTTGTCATTCTTTTTCTGTAGATGTTGCTATGGATATCCTCCGAATCAATCTAATCGATAAAAATGTTGGATTCCATGACCGATTTTGCGAGATTATCCGCTGTTTATTCCAAATAGTTTTCGAGTGTCCCAAGAGTAGACTAGAAGTATTCTAGAGTATTCCAAGAAGTATTCCAAGAGTATTCCAGAGTAGTACCATTTGAGTTTGAAATTGCTAAAGGATGAAAAATTTGCTGGCTAATCTGTGAATAACTTTTGGAGATTTTATATTATGATTTTTAGAGCAGTTAGAACTGAGGGATTATCTGATAAAATTAACAATTTTTTTATTTAATTCCGTAAGGTCATCTAGAGCTTGGCATATGGCTAGAGCTTCTGCTGTAAATATAGTGTGAATGGGGTTTAAATTGTAAGCAAAGGAGGAATTTTTCATTATGCCTGCAATAGAAGTCATGTAGTAGTTTTTTAAAGCATCCGTAGCTATTAGGAAATAATCTTGGTAGTTATTGCTCACTATTTCATTAAATAATCCTCTGGTGATAAAAGTAGGAAGGTTTTTGTCCTGAAATTCCAATTCATTGGTGTAAATTCTACATGGAAACTCTGTGAAATACATCAATCTGGTGATAGAAATTATATGTTGCCCATTAATATTCAATGTATGAAAAGTATGAGAGATATTGATTTTATTTTCTTCCATAATATTTAGATTTATTGTATCAAGGTTATTGAGATACAGAGGGGGAAAGTCCCCTTTCGAAATTTGAAAGATAAAAAATTTATTCCCAAATCTTCTTATTTTCTCCGACAATATTTCCAGATCAGCTATTTGTAAAAGTGCAATGTTTGGAGTCCATTGTGATAAATCTAATGCGATTCTGAGTGCTTTGTTTTGAATGATGTTTAAAAGTTTGAGCTGATTATCTGACCATTTATTAATGATATAGCATGTATAATAAAAGGTACCGCAAATAATATTGTTAGTTAATTTGATCAAGTCTTTTGCTCTTGGACCGAAATGCTTATATGCTATTCCTTTAAGACTATTGTTTTTCTTTTCTTCCAAAGCTTTGTTTTTCATGTGATTCATTGTTGTAAGATTTTGATTTTGTTTGGAAAAATAAACTCCTAGATATTTAATGGAAGTTTGCCAAGTGAGAGGGAATCCTGCCAACATAATATTAGGACAATTTTGTATTTTTTTATTTGGTAATTCTATAATTGTACTTTTATCAGAACTTAGAGATAGTTTCCAATAGTTGCCTCATTGTCTTTCTAAGGTATTTTGTAATTTTCTACTGACTATATCCAAGGACTGGTGAGAACAATAAATAAAAATATCATCTGCATAAACCGAGCACTCCACCCCTGTTTCCAGTGTTTCAAAGATATCATGCATATAAATAGTAAATAATACGGATGAAAGGACATTGCCCTGGGGAACTCCTTTTAGAACATATTTTTCGATGATAGGCTGCCCCTCCATCGAGTCTGAAGAGATCAAGTTGTTAGGAATTTGTGAATCCATAGAGCTATTTTCCCGATAATTCCGATTTGGAGACATTTGTATAAAAGACCATTTATATAAACCGAGTCACAGCCTCCCTTTATATCCAGGCTAATTCCAACAAAGAATTTATTTTTCTCGTTTGGCATCTAAGATAGCTTTATTAATGAGGTATGTGGCAGTTCTACTGTTTTTAAATGATTCAAAGTCGTAATGATGAGAGTGAAGTTTTCGTTTTATTGTCAGAAAATAAGATATGCGTCCAGTCAAAATTCTTTCAAAATGTCTTTAAAAATACGGAAGTTAAAGCAATTGGTCTATAGGATGAAATTCTAGTTTTGTATTTCAAACGCTGTAATTGTTTGGAACATATTATTAATAAATTGATTTTTTCCTTGAAGTTTCAAATTTAAAACATTCAAATGTTTTGTTAAGTTTACTTAAAAAAGCTAAATCTAAAACCCAAACTTCGTCTTCCAATTCAGTCACATGTTTCCCTTTTGTTTCCATAAATATTTTTATTTCAGAGCTCAAATCGTAAAATCTTTTAAGCATTGTTCCCTTACTGAGCCATCTTACTTCTGTATAATAAGTAACATCTGCAAATTCAGTGCCCATTATCTTAAGAAACTCTTGAAATTTTCTATGATTAAGTCATTTTGCTCTTATAAAATTAATGGTTTTTATAACAACGTGTTGGAAGTAAACACAGTGAGAACCATGGCAATGTGACGAAAAGAAACAGCGTAAGTAATGACTGGTCTTGTGGTGACAGAGATCCAGTTAAGATCGGAATGGTAAATTTTGCATTTCCGATTTTTATTCTTTATTCTAAAGAAATATCTCTGTGGTTAATTTATTGCTTGTATCTATGGGAGTTGCAACAGTTTTTTCCATCTTGCATTTGTGCAAAATATCATCAATGTACTTTGATTGAGATATTGTTAAACTGTTTTTATTTTGTTTCAATTTATTTCCTAAGCAATAATGCAATAGTCCTAGGTCTTTCATTTTGAAAGCATTTTCTAACTCACCATGAATATTTTCATAAACGTTTTTGTTGCATGTAAATACCATTTAATCATCAACATACACAATGATGATCACTTCAGCAGAACATAATTTCATGTGATAAACACATCTGTCAGCATTTAACGATTTAAACTCTAGAAATTTGAGTTTAGTGTCCAATTTGTTGTATCACTGTCTCTCTGATTGTTTTAGACCATAAAGAGAACGATTTAGTAAACAAATTTGACCTTTATCAGAAGAAACGTAAATTCTTCTGGTTGCTCCATAAAGATTTCTTCGTTCAAATCTCCATTTACGTATGCCATCACAAAGTCTAATTGATATCCAGTAATGTTGTTTTCAACAGCATAAGCAATAACAGTTTGGAATGAACTTAATCTTGCAACTGAAGAACAATTCTCAATAAAATCTATTCCAGGTTTTTGAGAACATCATTTAACAACAATTCTTGCTTTTAATTTTTCAACGGCTCCATCTTCTTTTGTTTTTAGAACCCATTTTGATTCTATAACCTTTTTATATTTGGGTCTTGGAACTAATGTCCATGCATTTTCTTTAATTAATTTATCATGTTTTGTCATAGCATTTTTCCAAGTTGCTTTGTTCTGTCTAGCGAGAGCCTTTTGAACGCTCGGGTTTGTTTCGAAACAATCCGTAATTATGGAAACTTGTCCATATTCCTTTCTTGGATTATCTCTTTTGCCTGTTCTTAAATTCCTAGGCCTTCCAGGAGCGTGGTGACTAACGCTCTTTCCGGAGGCATGACATCACTACTATCCGTAACATCGGTTTCTCTTTGGGAGTCCGATGACATCGCTTCTCTTTTCGTTACATCACCAAGGTCAGATGAAGTATCCTCAGAGAGTAGATCCTGTTTCTTCTTCAGGCAGAATGAATTCCTCATTTTGTCACTCGGTCAGATGGTTTCAAATTTCGTCATAAATCATCTCGCTTGCATATTATTTTTTCTGGTTTTCTTATCACGCATACGATATGCCTTCGATTCTGTTGAATATCCGATAAAGATATGTTCTTTCGATCTCGGCTCAAATTTACCCTTCAATCGTTTGTTCTATCCTCATGCTTTTTTGTCCGAACACTTAAAAGATGACAATTTTCGATGCTCTTTCTCGGCGAGCGATTATGAATATAAATGGAACAATTCATTACTTCCTCTCAGAAGTAAGATTTTAATCCAGATTGGATTAAGAGACATCTAGCCATTTCAACTACAGTACGATTTGCTCTTTCTGCAACTCCGTTTTCTTGAGGAGTCATAACAGCAGAATTTTCTCTTCTGGTGCCTTGTTCTTTAAGGAAAGTTTCGAATTCTGATCCACAATATTCTAATCCATTATCGTTTCGAAGTGTTTTAATTTTCTTCCCTGTTTGATTTTTAACTAAAGCTTATAGTTTATAAAGGCCTTTTTCACTTCATCTTCAGTTTTCAAGAAATTTATTAAAACATAATTTGACTTATCATCAATGAAAGTAACAAAATAATACGAACCTACTAGTGACGGTACTCGCATAGGTCCACAGACATCAGAATGTACAAGTTCTAAAAGATTTTTACTTTTGAATTTAGATTCTTTTGAAAAAGGGACAACAGTTTGCTTTGACTGGATGCAGATTGTACAGTCCTTTACGGAATCTTTTATATCAAAATGTAATCCTCGCACCATTCTTTCAGTCTTTAATTTCCTTAGATCACTTTCATTTTAATGTCCAAATTTTGATGCCATTTTTGAAATTCGGTGACGATATTTGCTGTTTCAATTTTCGGTTTTACTTAGTATAAATCTTCTTTGTGGATCGCTGTCACCATAACAGATCGATTGTTCATTTTAGCTTTAGATGTTGATATTAAGTTGCATTTTAATTCTGGCACACATAACACATTCTTCAGAAGAATTGTTCTGGAGGCTTAGCATTTTGAACAGTAATGTTAACCGAACCTTTGCCCGTTACTTCAGTGGTTTTATCGACAGCTAATTTTACGAAACAGTTTGTTTCTTTACTTATTTCGTTGAATAGCTTTTCATTGTTGTACATATGAGAAATAACTCCACTATTTAAACACCAGGAAGTTGAATTTCTTTCATTCTGACCTTTATGATTACACATAGTTGACGACGCATATTCATCAGATTTCACCAACATGGACGAGTAGTGATTTGGAGATACGTGTTTTTTGTCGAATATTTTCTGGCGACATTTGGATGCTTTATGTCCATACTTTGAGCAGTAATTACACTTCAGATTTCTAAAAGACTTATGATTCTCTACTTTGTTCTGGTTTGCTTTCACATTCTCAGAGTTCCTTTTTGAATACTGCTTATCCTTTCTTATTGAAGAGTATAGAGCACACTGTGATGCATGATTTATCTTTTCTTACTTCAAATTGTTCCAGCAATTTTATTTTGAGAATTTTAGGATTCGGCA